>JACSVZ010000014.1:61614719-61896005 GCA_014706295.1 Lycocorax pyrrhopterus obiensis
GTCGTCTCATTGCAGTGGTTTACAAAGCAATTAAATTATGGTCTTTGAATATATACCCTATTAGCTTTGAAATTATCTGAGTTTACATATTTTTGTTCGTTATAAAAGCGTATGGATTGAGAGAATATTCTGAATGAATGAAGAACAAATACAATACTGTTGAATAATCTTGTGGGGTAGATTAATCTATAGCCTCGATTTCTCTCAGGGTGGGTTGCTGTGGCAACCGCCCCAGCTCACTTTAAAATAATTTCATAAAGCTACTTCAAGAGCTGCACCCAGCGTGGGCCAAGTTTAAAAGCAGCCAGACATGGGAAGAAGAGTTATACTGTGTTGCTTATACAAATAGGGAGGTGGTGGAAGAGAGCAAGGTGTAGAGTGGAATGGGTTTGAGCAGAACTTTAAACAGAAAATAGAAACAAAGCCAGCCCAGGGTTAAAATGCAACAGAGGTGGATCATTTCATAGTAACCTCACTGTTTTTCAGTTTAAACACCGTTAAAGGATTTAAGCTGGCAATCTCATTTCTCCTAAGGGAAAAATATGTTCTGCATCCACAAAAGAACAAAAATGGACTTTGATAATCATCTTGAAAGGAAATGTTACCTTGAGGTAATCACACTTGTAATAGAAAGAGATACTTGGATACACTCTTTAATAAACCTTTGGAGATCTGATTTTATAATTATTACATTTTGACTGATGTCTCATAGTTTAAAACACTGCATGCCTCAGGTGGTAGACTGGGAACAAAAAATTGTGAGCGGACCTACACATAGACTGTGGACAGCAGAAAAGCCTTGATTTGAGTCTTGTGCCAGAAATTTGAAAAGGGTGCATTTGTGGAGAATCAGTACAAGTACAGACATCAGAATAAAGTTTTTTTACTGTTTGAAATTATTCCAGGTTTTTAAATGAAATGCAAAGAGAGGGGAAAAAAACCCTAAACCTTTCAAATTATGCTGCATAAATTCATGCCTTATCTAACCCTGTGATGAGTGACAAATCCTGATCCCTCCCCTTATACCTGTTTGTCCATCTAGCATCTGAATCCTGTTTTAAAAATCAAGATGTCCTTTACATGAATTTGATGAATTGTACTCATGGCAAAAACTTGGCATGGCTTTAAGGTGCTCCAGTATGTGAAGGTCACAACTATAAAAAGATTAGACCACAAGTGCCCACATGGAGGTGTAGTTGATGTTCTAAACTGCTGTACACTTTTATTTTCTGAAATACTTGCCTACTGTAATAATTACTTTCAAAATATGACACTGTTCGTGTTCTGTCTTGCCAGTAGAAGGGCTGTGTTACCAACTAACCAGAAACCAGAAAACTTACACATCCTGCACAAAATAAAGCAGATGACAGTCATTTTCTATTAGAGCACAAAAGTGCAAAGTTTTAACACAATTTTCTATTTTTGCCACTAAGAATATACAAATATTATTGGATAGTTGGGTCCCGCACTGAGAGACCAAAATTGCCTGCAGAAGAGGCGTAGCAAGGGTACAACCTGTGTAGCTGCTGTATTTCTTTCCTGCTGTGCTTCACGGCAGACCTGAGCTGAGAAAGTATTTATTTCCCAATGTTTTTTGGGTTCTGCTGCCACTGCCAAGCATATGTGCCTCTCACCACCGTGTAAAATGTGCTTGGCTTGTATCTGGCTGCCTGGTGACTCTGGGCACATCAGTATCACTGTCATTATTGGTGTGGGTATATTTGTAGCATGTCACTGCATGGAGAGTTGTGCACTCTCACCCGACAAGGATGTGATGAGACCCACAGTATTCTCTAGGGATTTGCATTGTGAGCAATTGCAGGGTGCTTTTTAGAACTACCTGAGCTTTGTTTTGCTCTGACCATGCTTTGAGCATCCATGTTTTAAAAAGTACAGTGGAACTGAAAAGGTATTTATTCACTGTCAAATACTTTGGAAGTAGGTCAGTGGCACAATGAGATGTTTCTAGGGGAAAAGACTGTAAGACCAAGGACTTGTATTAAAATAACCCAAATATATATTTATCACTATGTTTGAATTCAGTCGTTTGGTTTTATCACGTGTGCTGTTCCTATTTCCAGTACCTTAATCTATCCTAAAAATAATACTCTGTGCCTTTACAAACTCCCTTGCTACTCCCAAAGGATCATAAAAGTTGGCTATCTGCATAAAAATTAAAACAAGTATGTGCAAGGTCCAGTTTTACTCACAAATTACTGCATGTGCTTAATCTGGATTCAAACTCACATACAGTGCAGTCCTTTCAGTCCAGTTTTAGAAGCAACTGAACCTATTAAAAAAATAAAGCCCTGTCCACACAGAGCATGCTGTCAGTGCTGCGTTTCTGCGGGTAAGTCTGACACGAGACTGTCTCCGGCAGCCGCCCGTGGCCGGGACTTGCTCGAGGAGGCGAGCGGGCCCGGATCCGGCCGCTGCTCTCCGCAGGGGGAGCACCGCTGCACCGGCGCTGCGCCGGGGCCGCTCCCCACGTCGCGGGACGCGGAGCCGGATGATTTGGGGAAGTTGGGCTGCTCAGCAGGCGCAGGGCTCGGAAGGGGGAGCCCCGCCAAGGTGCGAGGGGCTGGGCAGGAGGTCTCTGGGGGAGGGGGCAAGTGCGGGAGGACCGCAGCCCCGCTCCGCTCCGGAGGCGGTGCAGGGGTCGGCACTCTCAGGGCTGCGCGGGCCGCCGCGGGCCGGCTGCCCCCTCTCGGCGCTCCCCCCTCCCCGCCGGAGGGGAAGCCACGCCGGAGGTGCCGCCTCGGGGGTACCGGGGGTGCGATGCGCAGAGACGTTCCGGACCCCGGGCCCCGCAGGTCCCCGCGTGCGGGCGGGCTTGGCCACTGCCCCGCAGCCGGGCTCTGGCCGGCCGCAGATGCGCTGCCGCGGGCGGTGCGCGCCTCCCGGCCCCGCAGCCCCTCCTGCCTGCCCCCCGCACGCTGCGGTACCTCGCCAGGAGGGGGAAAACACGCACCGGCTCGCCGCCTTGTCTTCGCTTTGTATAATAAAGGATGTCATTAGGTTTGCGTGTGGCATATGCCATTACCCCCACCGTAAAACTAAAATTAGCAAAATGTCAGGAATGGAAAGATTGATTCACCCAAGATGCAATTATCATTTAAAAAGTGCTTGATTGAGGTGCTGATGCTCGGTGATTTATTCTGCATACCATATACATAATTAAAGTAGTGTAGTGGAGCAATTTATCAATCTAGTTTAGACTAGAGGGGCAAGGAGCTGCTGCCGCTGCTGCTGCTGCTCTATGTTTGTTTTATTAAAACGCTTTCGGGATTTGATCCCGCCCCCTTTTTGCAAGAGTGAAACTGATTATTTCTCCAGCTCGGGAGGAGAGAGTCATTCGTTTGGGATTGTGGGAGAGGGAGAGAAATAGAGACACGGAGAAAGAGAAGAAAAGGGAGGAAGAGAGCAAAGCAGAAAAGGACACCTCATCAGGCGTGTAGTTTGAATCCCTTTCTCGCCTCCCCCTTCCCCTCCGCGATGTTACAAAGGCTGTGAGCTGTTCGCCTTTTCCCATTCGCTTGCTGTCACTTCCTTCCTGGACGATCTCAGGACGAGTCCGGTTACTTTTAATCCGACCAGCAGCTCAGCCACTTTCTCCTCCTCCACGCTGCGCACACACGCGCACCACACACACACACACACACACCCCAGGCATCTTCTGGCTGCTTATTGGATTGACTTTGAAGGTTGTGTGTGTGATTCAAGGAGGCTGCATGTTGAACCAGGTGGTGAATATTTAAGGCTGGAAGAAGTAAAGGGATTTTTTCTTTTTCCTATGAAAGGAAAATATCTGAAGGACTAGTCTGATCAGCCAAACAGCTAACTGTTTATAATGTAAGTACATGTGAAATTCAGCGTCGGAATGAAATATAGTGGGTATGGTACGAAAGCCCTAGGTACATTTCCTATCGCCGTTTGAAGAGTGTATCAGTCATTTTATGTGAACTGGGACTGAGGTTGCTTGCAGACTTTTTAGTGTGTGATTGTGCAGTTGCTTAAAAGTAACTTGTTAGACAGGTAACATAGTTAAATCTCTGTCTAGTAAATTACTGCGGACTTGTCTCTATCAGTGTCATAACTGTTTAAACTTTGATGAAGTTAGTTTACATAATTTATGTGCTTGATATTATGAAGTATTGGAAGCTTATTTGATTTAGATAGTTCTTAGTTGATTTAAAAGCTATGACCTTGCAGTGCTTGCACTCTGATTTATCAGACTAAGGAAACAAACCAGTTTCAGTGAAATGCTCTTAAACTTCGTTATATCACAGGCTCTTCAGTCTTCAGTTTAGGTAGTGTATGCTTGCAAGTGTTTAACTTTGTGCATCTTTCATCTGAATTACTTATATTTGAGATGAAAAGACCCCTTGTATTTATGTGAGAACTTAAGTCATGGGCTGCAACCCACTTTTGGAATAGTATGCTTTGGTCTTTACACAGTACTTTGAGTAATCTTTAAATTTTTTAACAAAAAGGAGTAGAGCTAATCAGAATTACAGAACTAGCTAGTGTAGTTGCAGTACAGGCTAATCACTTACAAGCCAACATAAAGTTTAATGTACATGAGAGACTTATAAGATTATTGTTGCATTATTTAATTATAATACTTAGTATTTCCCATAAAACTCAGTGTGACTTTCTGTCAGCCTGAAAAACAAAACAAGTATAAAGACAAGCTAATAATCCCCTTTCAAAAAAAAAAAAAAAGAGACAATAATAGTACTAATAATTAAGAATAATAATGATTAACAAAAAAAGCAATGAAGTATGGTGCAAAACAAAATTTAATGAATCATTGTGGGTACCTAAGCATTGTCTTTTATAGAAAAGTTCTATTTTCTTTATTGTATATAATGATTATTATTACCAAGTAATTGAATACTTAAATAAATACTGTAATACACAATTTAAGACTAAGGATTTAAGAGAATTAAACAGAAAGGCACTTTACCGATACTTTACTGGTGATCAGAAAAGAATTGCTTTGACACGAAATTTTCCCTGCACCTATCTGACCCTCACCTTAATGGCAAATGTCCTACTTTCATATCTTTACTTCAAAATAACTATAAGATGAATGATAAACAAATTGTTTTAGATGCAATTGTGACTAGATTTCTTTCATTGGCACTTTCCTGGCTATTGTGTTTGAGGAGTAAAGGTGTTTATATGGAGTATAATAACTAATCCCCAGATGCTTGGCAGGGCATGGAAATATTACCACCTGTGAACCAGTACTACAGCACCTCTGTATTGCATACATACTAATTTTCAGTTCAAATGATAAGACAAATGGTTTCTCTGGGGATTTGTTATTTTGTGAACTATATTTATTACAGGATTTCAATTACCTTACATTAAGTCCAAAACCTTCAAAACTTTCTTACTTTATCAGTTTTCTTAAAATACCCATTATATTATTCTTTCTGTATTAATGAGTACATAATTCATAATGAGTCTAACACTGAAATCTCTGCCCACACTTATGTCCTTTTGGAAGTAATAGAAAAATTCCTTGAAGAACAACTTAAGACAATGGCCCTTAGTTCCAGGTGTCTATGTTCCTGGTTGTACATATACTTTTATTTGAAAAACTTGTTGTTCATATATATTTATACTAATATGCTCTACATAGTATGAGAAGATGGTTCTGGGACCTGAACAAGGAAAGGTTCTTTCATGCAAGCAGTTCTTACACAACTAGTCCCACTGGCAATGCTGAGACTACTTGTGTGAAAATGAGCAAGTCACAGAGATAACAATTTACAGGACTGGGACCCAAAGAGACTAAACCTCTTGCCTGTCCCAAAGCTTTCACAGGACAAAGATGTAAAGAATGTCACTTTCAATGTCCTATAAAAGGGATCAGATACTGTCTGTATCTTCTTAAGATTATTTGACCAACAAAAAGAGAAACTTACGTTTAAGAGCCTTATTAAAATTGGTAGTAAATGATGAATAGTGTGGGAGATTAAGTCTTTTACAGTTATGTTCCTGAGCTCCTAGTTTTGGACCATAATAAGAAAATACATACAAATACTTTCTTACAGTGAATTTTCTTCCAATATGGGATCAGGAATTTTTTTCTTCCTTTTTTTAAACACTTCATCTACCTGCAACATATATATTCAAAACCAGAGAAAACTTTCTTAAATGGTTCTGGTTTTTAAAACACCTAAAATGTTATAGACAAAGAGAAACAAATCTTCCCAAAGCTTCTCACAGAAGTTTGACTAAGAGATGTTTTGGTAACTCATTATTCAGTAGATTAAAGTACTTATATAGAAGCTTAGGAACTGAGCAGAAGTTGTGAATAGAATACTTTTTCCAACTTAATTTCTTTAATTTTACTTTCTGTGTAAAAGGTTAATTTGTTGTTCACTAGGATAGTTTAGTTCATCTTCAGGGACAGCTAAAGTTATTTCTACATTTCATTAATGAAGAAGTCATTAATTTCTATTAGGTGCTTGAAAGTAAAAATGCTTGTTGTTTGATACATTAGGGTCCATTTTTACCTGTTTGATATCATTATTCAAAATTGCATGATAATGATTCCAAAAATCAAGTAAGGTGTAGTGGTATTTTTTTGAAAACCCTGACGATGGAGATAAATCTACATAAAGTGCTATGTAATTTCAAAGAGTTTACAATCCTTGCTTCAGCGTTCTGAATAATAACCAATACACTTATATTTGTGATGTATTTTAAGTTTTTTAATTTTGCTATGTGATATCAGCAGAGAGATTTTGCTATATCCTCATTTAGTCTCTGTAATGACTTAGGTACAAAATATTAAAAAAATTATATATTTAATTCCAAAAGCTAGAAAACTTCAAGTTTAACAGCAGACTTAGAATTCTGGTATTTGAAAAGGATGAAAATACAATTTTGCATCCTGGTTCAGAAGCAAAATGGGTTCAGAAGAACTTTTGTCAGCAAACACTGGTGGTACAAGTGAAAATTTGAAAAACTGAATTTTTAAACTATTTTTTGAAGTAATTATTTGAGTTCTCTGACCAGCTTTAAGGTCATTTTCTTAGAACTGATGATCAATGTTACGTGTGGACAGGTGATTAAAAGCTAGTGTCTTCAGCCCTCCACTTTAATGTCACTGTCTCATTGACTGCAGTGCAGTAGAGCTTGTCTATTCACTGAGATCTGTCATCTTTAGGAAATCAGACCAGCTTATAGGGGCGATTCACAAAACCAACAGTGACAACAAAGTCTTATGTGCCTTAGAAAAGAAGGATTAGGCAGTTCACATGTCGTTTTGATTGGGCAGAGATAAAAGCTGATTGCTGCTGCATAGCAAGGCACACTTCGATTTTAAGTGATTATTGTATGAGACAACTATAACTCTGTTGCTTAGTCATTGTTAAAGGCAATTCAAAGCAAGAAAAGCTGAATTTTGACATTAGTAGACTTGTATGACTTTATAGTGAAAGTACAGCCACTTGTAGCATTGTTATACAAATTTTATAAAAACTGTTTAATACACCACTTTGGGGAAATAAAATTAAAATGTAGTAGATTATAGTTCTGGGATTTGTTTAAAAATATATTTCTCTAGATAATATCCTGTAATCACAATTAAAAGTTCTTAAAAGTGCCTAGCACTTAAAAAGTGCCTAGGCTCTCAAAAGTGCCTAGGACTATACTAAATTCACTGCGCTTAACCCTAATAAGAGCTTACAAGCAGAGGAGAGTGCCTAAAATGTGCCAGGGCTTTGCAGATTTAGTAAAAATTATAAACAACTAAACCATCTTACTTTATTTTGTCATTTTTTAAATGTAAAGTTTCGTAAAACTATTGTGTCGCATGTGTGCAGTCTGATTTAAAAATAGCCAAGAAATTGTGCTGTCCCTATATTATTAAATATGTCATTTATCAGTGAAAATAGAGAGTTTTTCCTATTTGCATAATTTAGTTATAACATACAGTCTTTAACATTTAGAAGGATGAAAGTAGAAATCTGATAACTTCTATGCTAATTTCTTACCATTTTTCAAAAGAACTCCTTTTTTTACCCAACTGATGCCTCCTAGTGTTTCACATAATAAAACACTAATGAGTCAACCATAAATGTAAACATTGTTCTTTCATTTTCTTCATCTTATGTGGTACATAAAATTAATATTTATGTATTTAATTTTGTATGTGTTATTGTAATCAGGCAGGAAACTCACATAAATTCAGATGTCTCATTTTAATGCATACTGAAGGTGCATTTTTATTTTCTTTCATCATAGCTTTGCCTAGCTGTGTTTTGAAAAGTTTAAGT
The DNA here is from genome assembly GCA_014706295.1 of Lycocorax pyrrhopterus obiensis. Lineage (NCBI taxonomy): Eukaryota > Metazoa > Chordata > Aves > Passeriformes > Paradisaeidae > Lycocorax > Lycocorax pyrrhopterus. The sequence goes on from JACSVZ010000014.1 coordinate 61,623,020, forward strand.
TATATAAAGTACGTTTTCTTTTTCTCCTTTTGTTTCCTATGTGCATTAAACAAATTTCTGAACAATGTCTTATTAGGCTCAAATGGGAATTTAAAAAATTTGCTAGCGTAATGCTTTGAAAAGTAAGCCCTTCAAAACAGGCAATAAATGCAGTTATAGAAATGTTTGAAATATACTAAGGGACCTCACGGCCAAATAAGATGAAAAACACTGGCCTGAGACATACACGCTGACTACAGTCCTCAAATAATAGTTATCGTATTTTGTAGCTGTTCCTGATTATTTTACTGCTGTATAAGCAAGAAAACTGAATTAAGACAGTTTTCAAATTCACAAAATGTACACCTTGCTCTTTTAATTGTATATATGGATGATCAGTATTTCTGATAAAGGATTCATGTGCGTAAAATACTGAGCTGGAGCTTGAAGTGGTAAAGACAGTGTCCTTTTCTTACAACTGCAGTCTAGTCATATAACTCCTGAATGCCTCAAAAAACTACATTCAGCTCTATCATACAATAGATAGTAGAATTTTTTACCTTTTATTTTATAGAAGAGTTTAATTTTCAAAAAGTTAGCTGGCATCAGTGTGACAAAACAAAACCTATGGGCCTCAGCTGTATATTGGATCTGTCAGGTATGCTCTTACAATGATAAAGAAGCAGCCAAGTCTGAGCATACTCTGCACAATTTAATGGCACAGTTTTATCTAAAGTATGAGATCAATTTAATGAAAATTGAATTGGAAAAAAAGCCTATTATTCTAAGACTTTCAAGAAAAGCAATGAAATTCCTTGGTACTTGTTCTATTCAGGAAGTTTTAAAGCGAAATAAAGTCAGTCTGCAATTAAAAAATCAAAGTTTAAGCATTAATATGGGTAATAAAAATTTGTGTCTTCTTCTCAATGCACATATGGTAAATTTAGGGGCCTGCTTACAGAAAGATTATGACTGAATGCAGAGAGTTAAATCTATGTATGCAGATCTCGATTATTGGAATTAGTATTTGATTTTAGAATATTTTAAAAATGCATATTTTAGGATTGTGTTTTGCCATCAGCCCTGTTAATGTAACATTTTTCTCCCAGTAGTTTTAAAGTGCAAAGAGATCTTTTTGAGATCAGTCATTTATTTAACCCAAGAAACATCAAGTAGAAGCCTAGCCTTTAAACTTTCTCGCATCTTGAAAGTGTTTCAAAGTATGCAAATGACACCTGGTATTCTGCCAGGAAAGCTAACACGCTATTGATAGAATTTTCTGATATAGTTACATTGCAACTTCCATTGTGAAGAGAAAGCAAATGTGGAAGAAAAATGGAGGGAAGCACGGTGAAAAAGAACCTTTGTGTCATTTCAAGTGTAGGACAGACACTCTGAAATTCTGCCAAACAGAACCCCACCCAGTCTTTTTTTGTTGTTGTTGTTTTTTTTGTTTTGTTTTAATAACTAAATACATTTAGATTGCAGAAATATGTCCTAGGAAAGCCTTCACGTGTGTTATCTGACTTAGAACAAGTTCTGGAGAGATTGTCTGAGAATTATTTTAATACTGTATGTAATATACTCTGTCACAATATGGATTCAGTAATCACACCAATGAGGTCTGATAGACTATGTCCCTTTTGTAATCCCCTGAACAGGTGCTGTAGCAGTTACCTGCTCCAGCAGGGTAGATGTACTTATTTCTGCCTTCTGGCACCTTCGCCGATATTGGAAGCCTGCAAGACTTTGAGTGAAGAGAGCTCCAGAGATCTTGGCCAGTACAGCTGGTCCTGGAAAGTCAGTCAGTATCTGCTGCCTTCGTTTAAGTTAACCATAAGGCAGCCCGCAGATTAAGGACAGAATTGAACAGATGGCATAAAGCTCCTCTGTCTCCTTTTCCCAGGTTATAAAGCTGATATGAAACTTAGATTCAAATCTAACAAGTCTTATCTTACTCTTATTTCTTCAACTGCATAATTGATTAAGTGAAGTTTATAATAAAAATTATTAACCAAATAACAGCGCAGGAATTCACCTTAAATATTGCCGTCTTTTATTTCTTATACTGTAATCAAAAGATGTAAGTGAACTGAATTAGAAACATCATCATTTATGTTTGCTTTTATAACTATAGGGTGCATGCCACTTGTGGAAAACATGCTCAGTTAAATTTCACTATTTACTTTTAAGTTGTCAGTCAATAACTGTTAGCAAAGTATGTACAAAGGGCAAGGAGGGAGGATTGTGAAATTGTTTATAAAACACATCTGCACAAGTCCACAAAGTGCAGAACCTTGTCCACGTGGAACATTAATTTTAGTAGTATAAAAAACCAAGTAACACAGTAGCATGTGCTATTTATGTGATTTTGAACAAATTCTTCCTCCTAGTGAAAAATATATTTTGATATGACATTCTATTTGAAATAGTTGTGCATTCTTTTAACCAGATAGTGTTGATATTGTTGGACCATCAGAGAAATTATAATGTTTCAGAACATATTCACACTGTAAGAAGCTTGACTGCAGCACTTTTCGTTTAAAAATTCAATATGGATTTCATTGAAAAAGTTGTCCCTAAAGATGGGGGCTAGGAGGGGAGGACGTTGCAGAGAAACAACAGGACACTGAGGTTCTGTGACCATCCTATAATGCTGGCCCATGTGTCTCCTTCAGATTGGCGTTTAGCCTCAGAATTTTACTGCCAAGAATTCCCCTCTGATTGCCATATCCCATGGGAATGCCTAGGCAACTACTATAAAAAATGTTAATACAGTCTGGGGATATTCTGTGAAACCAGCAGGAGACAGTATGTTCTCTAGACTTAGCCTCAGGGCTGCTTTATGTCTGTCCATCTGTGTCCTGAATGTGTTTTTGCCTATACTGAGTATAAGTGGGAGAACAGGAAAAGAAGAAGAAGGCTTTTAAGAAGGTTAAGAGGAATGTGAATATGGTCTGTTTGGTAAGATGGGATACAAATGGAGGAGAGTGGACAATACATGGTAGCCAAGCTTAAAACCTTAATCTTGGAGATTTTTTTCATTAAAAATTCCTGTTGAAGTGTATTTAGTCAATCTTGCTGTGAATAATCTTTAATTGTTGCAGACATAGGGCACTGGTCTTAATGACTGTTGATTGAAATATGTTGTATAGCTGTAAGGAATGATCTTTCGAACAGTATTTGATGAGAACGTGTTTTGCTGACAGTCTTGGAGAAATCATCAGTTTTTCCTTCATCTTGTTTATGGGTTATGATGGAGACAAGGAATTGATATAGCAGAGGAATGAGAAATATTCTGCATTACGACCCCAGTGCAATCTATGAAATAAGTGTGAATTTGCATACTTACTAAACTTCTTCATGACACATTTTTTATTTCAAAATACTGAGCTAGAAAATGCATCCATGCAGTGGCATACAAAATGTATAACTTTATCCAAAACACATATATACAAATTTTAGAAATTATAAATATGACCATAAATGTTGGTAAGAGCCTATGAACTGGTATGGTCATTTAAAACGAAAACAAATTTCATTCGTGTTCTTGAGTATACACATTTAAAAATATATAACCCAGGCTAGTTGGATTATTAGTACTCTTAGCTCTATGATGTGTAGTTAGCAATTGGAAATAATATAGATTTATGTTTAAAATGTGTATTAAGTGGAAAATAGTTTTCCACTTTATCCTTAAAACATGATTATATGATTGGCAAGATACCTAATTGAAGCAGAACTTCCCAGAATTATACCTGTATCCTTGGTAGGTAGAAATCTGCATATCTTAACAGGGAAAACAATAGGACCTGGTGTTTCTATTTTATTGTTAATGCTGCAGTAAAAAAGATTATGCATAGAATAGAAACAGAAGAATGTTCTTCTACGTGTCCTGTAGTATTGGCATACAAGTTGGACTAATATTTTTGTGGGTTTTCCAAAAATTGTTATTGACAAAGCAAAATGAGAATCTATTTTCAATACATCTTCCAGTACTTAAATCCTCATCCAGAACCTTGCATTTAGTTCAGTTATGCTTCCAGTAGATATTGTCACAGGCTTAGTATTACGTTCAGTGGTGACCTGCAAAATAGTCATCCAGAAAGCATCCTTACTGGGTGTTATCTTTTCTGGAATTTCATATTTTTAAAAATTGCGTAAGGGGTGATACGATGGTGATAGGCATAATGTAAATCATTTTCACAGGTACAAAGCAAGCAATAGAAAAATTACTATTTTTACATCCCAATTTTAATGCTATTAGGATTTTTTCCCCATGTTCCTAATTGCATAGTAATATACATAACTGAGAGGGCAAGGATTTCTCAATGGAGGCAGGGTGTGGTTTTGATTTAACTTTTTTTTTGTCAATAAATAACAGTATGAAGCAGTATCTCATGCAGCAAAGAGACATGACATAAAAAGAAAGACATTCTGGTCTGTTTTTAGGAGCAGTACTTGTCATGTATCTGGACAAACGGTGATTTTCTTGAGCTGCGTTCTGTTACAAGTCTCTAAATGTCACTAGTGTAAAACAGTAGCACTCTGTTCTACCACATTTTTATGTATATGATTACAAGCAAACCTGTCATGAGACCACCACTTATTTGAATACTCCAACAGGACACTGAGTAACACTTCTACAGAATAGTCAGGAAGAAAGTATTCGTTCACCCTTTTTGCTTTACTGTTTTCCAGATGTGATCAGAAAGTTGTTTCACTAACGGATCAGAAAATTGCCCTGTGAATTAAATATCATCCTAAAAATACAGATCCCATGCTTGATAGATATAAATTCAAAATACAATGTGGATATATCAAAAAGGCCTCTTTCAGATCACAAGGAATCTAAAGACATATAGTTTTGTGAGGTTCTGCCGATGATAATTTGTGAAAGAAAGAATCATCAGCATTCTATTTTCATATGATGGTCTAAATCCTATTCTTATATGCAGAATAGTTATATAAATACCCACTATTATGTCCATTCACAAAGACTATTTGGAATATATCATGATCTAAACTAGATATCTAAAACTAAAATACAGGTTTTCTAGTGAAAAAGTGGACATACAGCACATTCCGTTCCAAAGCGTGCTCCAAATTTTGAACAAGTTTCTTGAACGTAATAATTGCCGGCACCACATGCAATCCATTGGTTACAATTTCTAAGAAGACCAGGGAGGAGAATCCTTCAATATGAATTCCAAAACCTAAAAGTAATGAGAGGATTTAAAAAATATATGTTTATTCTTAATGTACAATTCAGTAATTATCATCTCCCAAAAGATACATGAACTTTATTTGAAGCAACAGATGTGAGGTAAAAAAATTGCTAGTGAAGCGCAGAAGCTGAACAACAGCTTAATATATACAGTATAAGAAAAGGGACTCAGAACCCCTAAATGTAAATTTTAACTGGAACTGCATACTTCTTTTTTTTTGGTGCAGGTGCCTTATGCAATGCCTCAGTTGAATGAAATTATCAACTTTATTAAAACCTTAAATTTGTGCTGGGGCTTTTTCAAAATATTAGAGAGGACTTAGGGCAACACCTAAAAGGGGAATTTAGGTTTTACTTTGCTGTGTCTTGTTGTCTACCAGAATCCACAACCCTAGATTAAGGCTATAAATCCTTTATAAACACTGGTTTAATTTTTATAGCAGAAATTCAGGAATTGAGAAATCTGATTGGAAAGACTTCCTACCCTTAATGTAGAGCAGTCAATGGCAAATTCTGTCTTCCATTGGTTCTAGAATATTCTGGGAGAAAGCTACTCTCAGCTTCCAAATGTGAGGCCATTACATTTTTTATAGGTAATGGAATAGTCATTGAATGAAGGATTGTAACTGAGTCATGTTTCACTGGAATGCCAGCGCTTTGCCTATTGTGTTAGTCTCTTGTTCTCTTTTATCTCTCTTACTAAAAAATGCAAGCCTTTCTGTGTTTCTATTCTGTGATATAGCTTTAAACTAGTTTAAACAACAAATTCTGTGCCATCTTTGCTATTCCATTGTTTGAAAAGTTTGACTTTACTTTATAAAGTACAATGTATAACAAAAAAGTTCTTTTGATTTTGTCTTTACGTTTGCAAGTCCATTCATCTAAATAGGTAAAACTAGATTATAAATACCTCTGTGATAGTATTTCGTAACTTTTAGTGACCTCATTCTTCCATTTGAGTTTTTTTTTTGAACAGAGACATACCATGCCAAATGAAGCTCTGAAATCTAGGATAGGAGTTAGAAACACGAAGAGGTGTTTGCATATGAGGACAGTGAGCATGCTATAAGTGAGAAATGGATTGATTATGGGTTGGCGGAGACAGGAAGTACAGCTTCAGGGTGTGATAAATCTCTCAGTCTACCTGAGAGTGTTTAATAAACCTATATGAAAAAAAGTAGTTCAAAAAATAACCATTTGTTGCATGTTCTCTCTCATCTTCAGCAGAATTTGGGTGGTCCTTTAGGAGAGACCTTGTGGCTTAGCTTGCATGCCCCTTCAGCCCGTTTCTTGTATAGTTAATGTGCCTGTTGAATATGTGGGTGTGAATCCAAAGCTGATTTCCTGACCACAGTATTATGCTTGAATTAATGGAGAATAACAACTCTGGTTAAAAATTTGTGCTGATATTCTGTCTTGACTAGTATTTATCCAAGAGCATGAAGCAGCTCAAAAGTTATAAAAGCATGCCGCTGTTTCCTTTTCTTTTACTATAATTTGGAACTTCTGATTTGAGAAATATGAAGAGAAGTTACATCCACATATAATAATATATTTATTTAAGAGTATTTAAGATGTAAATAAATATATGGCACTATGTCCTTTGCTCATGTATTCTAGCATAACTTCACTGATTTGCTGACCTACTAAAAACTGCTTTATATACAGACTTCATACTGTTAATTAATATCCACCTCTTTTTCTCAGTTCCACTCTGACTCTTTTTCCAGACTCATTAGAAACAAAGATACCATTTGAATAGAACATTTCAAAAGAAGATCTTCTTATCTTCTTATCTTCTCTTCCGGACCACTCTGGGAAGAATGTATAAAGATCTACCACTTCTTTGATCAAGAGCATTATAAGCAGACTTAAGCAGTTTTCTAAGTCCCTCTTGGGGGTTAAAGTCTGCACATGTGGGCTTGCCATTCACACATCCTGAAATGAGAGGGAATGTGAAGGTACTTTTTATGCTGTTCTAGAACTCTTCTCTGATTAGGAGAGTATACCTCAGCTTCTGTCTGCTGGATGTTAGTTGTATTATGTAATGACCTGTATGAGTTTTATAAAGTTCAAATCATTTTTCTAATGTGATTCTGAAGTACTGCCAGAATACCAAATAATCACTGTATGTGGTATACATATACAGTATGTATGCAGAGACTGCTGGCCTCATGATAATTCCAGATGCTCCAGATTACTTGAGGTGCTCAGAACATTAGGTGCTGTATGTGTCTATTCAGCTGGCAGTCCCATTTTATTTCTGATGTATAAGACAAAACAGTGTGTAAAACATCAGAGCAAAATTCAGAAGTGTTTGTACATTGTTGTTACTGGAACACTATTTTCTTTAAAAGGAAGGAAGGAAGTAAGGAAGGAAGGAAGGAAGGAAGGAAGGAAGGAGGGAAGGAGGGAAGGAAGGAAGGAGTGTGTGCTTATTTGGTCTACCTTCAAATATTTGGTCTGTCTTCAATTAACCAAAAGGCAAATAAAGTAAATTACTTTACAGTTGAAATAAAAGATTTTACAGACTCAGCAGAATTTCTGAATTCTTTCCTGAGAATAAGCATGCAGTTCTGGTGCCATGATGAGTTAAGAGCTTTTAACCATTAGTGAAGATCAGGTTCTCCTTTTATATGAGAATACATAGTTGCAACTATTTTTGTTGGCAGTTCTGTACTGACAACTGTAACTCGCTGATCCTTTTTAGAGCCATCTTGGATTCTCAATCCATGTATTCGAGTGAAACTTGAGAAGATGCAAGCAGCAAGAGCAAAGCTGACTCAATCACCATTTATGCTAATTCGTATTGTCAGACACCCTAGTCCTGTAATGCTAGAGTACTAGCAGGCAATTTGTTTAGTATCAATTTTAGGTATAATGCTACTTTTGTCTGCGAGCATAGCTAAGCAGAGGAAGGATATTCTGGCGTCTACAATGGCAGCCTGGATTTAGGCTGTGTGGAATTAACTCTTCCAGAACTCCTTTTAGATGACTGTGATGATTTCACTTTGCTCCCTGTCTGTAGAATGAGGTGGTATTTCTATGAGGCAAATTCCGTGGGACACAGACACTGCGGTAGCAGTGTCCATATGAGTACCATAGGGAGTAAACAAAGCAGTGTAGACTATAAATATGTAGTGGCTTTTAGAGAATTACAGTCTAAAGCAAAGCAACAGACTCTTAGATAACTTCACTTTTGCTAGAAATCCGTTTTAATTAAAGTTTAGAACTTTCTACTTCTTTCTGTCCGTTTTTCTTCTACTTCTTTAGTAGTTGTGCCAAGGTATCCATGTGTGTTTCTTCCACTGTCATCTGGCTCATTCCCAGCAGATGCACACAATCTGTTTTGCTGTCATTGACAGGGCTCAGTTTATGAAAAAAATGTGGCAGAACATGCTGCTGTAGTCACTTATACAGGATTCTCTTTTCTAAGTAACTGAGAAGAAATTAATTCTTTTTAGGTTTTTTTACATATTGTTCAGTCGTAGGATTTTATCCAGGCTACTTTGCATTGGGTTAAACAGGGTGTTTATTTAACATCTTGGCTTTCTTTTCAAATTCCTACTTTGTAAAATTAAAATTTGCCAATAATATGATTATATAAAATCACCACAGAATGTTGACAGACCTTAATTTCAAATGGTGGCAGTAATTCTGACCATTCTGGAATACATGTGCTATTCCCAACTATTTTAGACAATATTATAGTGTTTCTCTTAATTTTTATAATATAAATACAAATTTTCCAATTTATAAATAATCCTGATCATCCAAAGATGGGGACTCTTAAGTATCCTGAATATATGTGAATTATACAAAAGGATTTTTTATAAAGAGATATGTGTTCCTTCTCATGCAAAGTTCTATTCAGTAAGAGGCTGAGTAGAAACAAATCAAAAAATGAAATTTTTTTCTTCATTGCCCACAGAATAAAAGCTCTAAACCTTAATGTTATCACTAATTGTGATATTGTGGTATCAGGTCCTAACAGAGATTAGGGCCTGTTGTGCATGATGCTTTGCAAACACATGTTAATGAACAGCTCTATCTTTGGACTTAACAGCATGAACAAACAGGATAATAAAAAAGACGGTAGATGGAAAGAAATGAAGATTTTTTTACTATTACAAATGTTTTGCTGTTCTTCTCAGTGTTCAGTAAGAAGACTTGATGTAAGTTATTAAACTTTATGGAAAGTATCTAACCAGATAAATAGTGTTTATTAGGTGCCAGGGTGTTCCCATTGTCTTCACCAAAGAAAAAATTAATCAAGAGCTCAAATTTTGTATTCCTTCTTTGCTGCTTTCTACCTGTATCCCAATGAAAGCAGGAATGACAACACTGGGCTACTAAGGTTACAGCCTAAGCCATTAAAAAACCGCTAATGTTAAATATGTATGGACACTCTACATGTTTATTAAAAAACAGAATTTGCTTTACAGGCTGATATTGTCTGTAATCCTTTTTTTTTGGTCTAAATTTTCTCTTTGAATTGTACTTTGTTCAGACGGGTTGATGGCTCTGGCTTTCTTTTTTTTATTATACAGCTAAAAGAAAAAAATCTTCAACGGCTAGAATCTCCATTAATTCCCCAACCTGAAAACTAATGTAGTGAGTCTAATGTCTTGGCTGGCTTTGAAATATCTACATATATACATTGACATAAATTAAATATATTTAAAGAAATTTGATCTGTATTTTGAGGACATATTTTTAAACACTATTTCATTTTGGGAAATGCCTTCATATACTTACTACTCTGAATTCACACTGTTGTCCCTCACATAGTTTTTTTTGTGTGTGCCATTAATAGGGTATTGTGCTAAAAAGGCTATCTGGAAATATGCTACAGTGGCAGACTGACATGTTAACTAGGCTTGTGGTTTTTTTGTAAAATTGTTTCTTATGATCATGTACATATATTTATACATATGTACATTTATATATATGTGTGTGTGTGCTTTTCATACAAATATATATGGTTTTCAAACTATGATTGCATGCTGCTGGGTATGCCTTAAACTGTAAATAAAACTGTCAAAATGTCTCTTCACAGTTAGACCTCATAAAAATAATCAGTCCATAAACACGTGGTGCTCTTTCTGCACATATATACAGTTACTACATAAAGTGAAAGTCTTTCTTCTATTGTTCTAGACTTAAAATCCTGTGTATTATGGGTTAGAAATATAGTAATTTTTAGTGGGTTCTTCATACGTGCTTTTATATATGTTGGTGTATGCCAGTATCAAAAAAATAAATGTAAGAATGCCAAACATACTTTCTCTTGATTTTATAGACAGGTTGAATTAGAAGATGACTGTAACCCCTGTTTTTCCTTATAATATTTTTAATTTGTTTTCATGTTTTTTTGAGGTGAGTATTTTTGTATTTCATGGGGGTCTATTACAAGCTAGACCTTCAAGGCTTCTGGAAATAATGTCAACTTTTTAATCAGTCCTAAAATTAGTTTAGAATGGAATTTGTTAATATGGGCATTTCTAGGAGACAAATACCATTGGTGTATCAGTTATGACACATAATGTAAAAAGAAGACAGAGAAAATAAGGTCCTCGGATAATTTCATTTACTACATCTATGCCTTGATTGCTAGGCTCAGTTAAACTCCAGAAATATTGTTACCACTTAGCTATTACCCTTTTAAGACCCTGATTACAACACATCTGTTAGTTGTTTGGGCAGCCAGAGGTGAAAGGGATAATTTAATACATTTGTAAAAGACTAGAATTTATATCCTGATATTTGTCATGAGAATTGATTCTTCTCTGAAGTGTCAAGAAAGATGGCAAAGACCAAATGAAAGAGTGTAGAATGCAACATTTTCTGATGATGTCACCTATCAACCTCGATTTTTTTAAAACCACTCTGTTTTAAATTTATGCACATTGATTATGCTACCTTTGTTAAAAGAAGAACCAAAACAAAAAAACAATCAAAAAAAACAAGCACACACACCCCCCAAAATAAAAAACCAAAACCAAAAGGTTTAGCATAGCAAAATATTGGTTTTCGGTCTAAATGCTGAATGCCAGAATCTCAGAACCATTTGCCTGGTATTTCATGATTCTACTTGGAATCTGATATGATAAAAAAGATGAAATTTATACACTTCCAGAGTGGATAAATTAGATTATAAATTCCAAAGCTGAAGACCTGCTATATAGAACTCTGTTCTGTACATTAAGCAGTTTCAGATTCTGTTTCAGACATCAGTGCCGATCTTAGCTGCAGATACTTTACATGTAAGAAGAGATGAAATAAAGAGGGTGTTTCAGTTTTTTCTTCATTTTACATAGCTGATCATTTTCCATGGAAAAACAGACAAAGAAACAAATAAACAAAAACCATAAGAAAACTGGTAAAATGATTAGCAGAAAAAGAATAGGCTAAGAGCTGCTTTTTCATAGGTGCTTCGGATTTTACTTTACATGAAATAGAGCACTTAGCTTTGTATTCCATTTATTTTCACCACTGTTGGGTAGGCACTAGCATTTTCAGTCTCCCAGGTTTTATGTTTCAAAAATAAATATTGATAGTTAAGTGATAGTATTGCAGATATCTGCGTATTTTCAGATAAACCAATATATAGAATAGGTCAGTAAATGTTGTACATATTTCCATCTTACACTTGAACGGTAACATAAATAATTTGAAGATATCATTAAAGGTATCAGTTGTATGTATGGTTATACACTGGAAAATTAAGATAAAATTAATATTGTAAGATTACATTTTCTTGCTGTTGACAAAGTAGGACAGCTGGGGCTTTTTCCCTTGAAAATACTTTCCAGTGCCTTGCCAATAGCATGATTCCAATGGGAGAATCACCCTCTCTAGTTGTCTGAAGCAGATTTTTTCCCTGTGTCAGGCTGGATGTGCACTTTTCATGAGCAGAAACAACCTATTTTTGTGATGTGAGCTGGCCTCAAAAATGTATTATTCATAGAGCAGGGTTCTTCACCAGTAATGATAGCTTGGGCTAGTACTGCCCCTGGTGAAAGCACGGTTTGTATGGGGAATTTTTTTCTTTATAAAAATACACATGTCCTTTTTTTCATCTGTTTGCCCCCAGATGCAGGACAAACACATAACTCAAGAAAAAATTATACTTATCCACAGTCTAAGAGAGAAGAGGACTGTCTGGATGGAGACAGAGCTGACCACTGACTCTTACAAGGCACACAGATTTTTCTGTGGTATACAGTCGCGCTCCACCTGCTTAAATCTCAGAAGCTGTGTGCATCTATGCAGTGCAAGAGATACCTTAAAAATGATTACTTTTGAATCCCATCACAATACTCAATATACAGAAATGTCAGTAATCAATTATTTGGTCAATTCTATTATGGCCTCTGTTTCTGTTACAATTTGTCCTTGGCAAAAATTCAGAGAGTGCTTTAATTATAAATGTATTATTTTGAAGTAAAATACTGTAATTTTGAGTGTACTTTTTTTGCATTATTCAGAAAATTTAAACATGTTGACAGTGTTAATATGACTGAGGACAAAGCAGTTCTTGGTGGTAAGACTTCTAAATTGTCTTAAATTGAGCTTAATTGACAAAGCTATCTAGTACCATTTTATTTTTTTTAATTGGCAGTGGCATTAAGCTTTCAAATACTCTATCTCCATAACTGTTTCAGTTTTTTATTTCTGTTATCTAAAAAACGTAAAAATAAGAATGGACAGAGAGCTTTGTTGTTTTCAAGGTCTTATAATTCCACTTTAGTTTGTTTGAGAACTTAAGTGTGAAAATATGAAATGTAAGTAGGTGAAAACATAATGTATATTCTATCTTCCTGATTGCGTAGATTCTATTGTGTAGAAAATATACATCTGATGTGATAGAATGAAACCTCTCTCTTCAGTATGTAGTTAGAAATAGCAATTTAAACTGCAATCTATTTTATAACTCTACTTTCTTTATGTTTCTATGACAAGTCAGCACTAAGACATAGAGCTCTGATTCTGAAAAAATTCAAGCCAAGAAAGCTCTTATTCAAATGCTCAGATAAAGAATTTGCATCCCAGTTAAAGTAAGGCCTATACCACACCCACTGGGCAATTCAAGCACTGAAAGATCCTGACATTTTGTTGAACAAGAAGAGGCAGGACATTTCTGGAGCTGAGAAGAGAAACAGTTCATTACAAGAAGGTAAAGCAGATATTTAAGGAACATGTAATCTCTTGGCAACATGATCACTTTCAAATCGTCAATATTTTCTTCATTTTTGTCATGTTTATCTATATAGGGCATGCAAGGCAAAGAGTTTTTCTTCTCTCGTGCATACAGCACACTTCCTACGAGCAGAAGTTGGGTTATGGACAGAAATTTTATATATTTTAAACTAATATATATTTTATGTATATATAATTTATATATTTAAAAAAAAGGAAAAAAAAAAGGCAAAGTAGCAAGTTTTTGTCATCAAGAAGATTTTGTCCACTACAGCTTTCAGTCAGAACTGCTGCACACAACAGCTTCTCAGTAAATCAGAAAACTGTAGCTATTTCAGCATTACATTAAGCTAATATTTTCCTTCCCTTAATACCCACTGTTATATAATAACACTGAAAAACAGTCAACTTGTTTACACAAACTTTTCTGAGAGATCTCTTCCTTTAAGCAGTAAGGCCTGGTGACTGTGGAAGGTCTTTTTCTGAGTGAATAGAATTTGCCTGGTTTTGATTTCTCTGCCTATCTTGCTCAGTAAAAAAAATATAAGCAGATTTATACAGTTTCTACTCTGTATTGTTGAAGTGTGAGAAGGCATGCTATGAAAGCCTCTTCCTAAACTGGACTAGTGGAATAGGCTGTTAGTTGCAGAAGGAAACTTGTGTTACTATCTCCTTCAGCTTCTTCTCCCATTTACCGAAGTCTTGCTAGCTGAAGAAAAACTCTTTTCCACATCAGAATATTCACCAAACATATTCTATTTTCTGGCATCCTTAGGTGTGAAATTTTCACACAACACATTACAGAAAACATTAGATACTAAAACCTCAGACCAGAAAGTTTCTTCCCATCTGCATGAAGCTACGACAAAGGTGCATGTTATGAAAGCATAATTTTGTAGCTTGTACATGTACAAAGCTGCTCTAAATGAGGTTTCAGGGACACAGTAATCTGGGTATATTGTGTGTTTGTGTTAAGACAAAGGACCAAATTTTTAGTAGAAGACCTGAATTCTTTTCCCATTATTCTCTAGACTTGCTGCATGACTCCAAAAATTCCATTTGAAAATTCCTACTTTTGCTGTAAAACTTCACCAGTGTCTGTAGGTCATAAGTGAAAAGCAGCGAGAAAAAATTTTATTATATACATTATTTTATAATCAGTGTACTATTTTCAGAAGCTTCCAAAAAAATAACACTTGTCATTTGAGAGCTGCAGCTGTTAGTCTGTTGAGACATAGAGGGGATGGGGCAGATATTGAATTATTCATGAAGGCTACTGCTATAGTTGACAGAAGTTCATCAGCTAATTCCCCCACTCCATTATGAACTTTCTTTCAAATTCAGTCAGGCTACAGGGGTACAAGCTGTTACTTTTAATAATCATGCTACCAGAAGTTTCATAAACTGTATCTATCACATAAGCTTTCTCTTTCAAGAAAGTTGCTTACTGTTCATCGGGGGCTGATAAGTGCTTAATTTTTAATACTTTTAATTCACGGATAATGTGAATAATCTGGTGTGCTTTCAAAATGTAACTGTTACAAAAATGTTTTAAAAATGCATGTAATCATTTTTTTACCTTAATTCAGTTTGATGAACCAAACCCACTGACATTTTCATTATATGCTTATTTAAGTTTTTCGTGATTTATGAACACAATGAGGTTTTGTGTACCGTTACTTCCAATACATTTTTCAGTTTATAGGCCAATTCAACATGTAAATGCAAGAAAGTCTTAGTTTGCCCAAGCATGAGGAAATAAAGTACTTTATATTCCAAATGCTAATTCACTTTCTTGCATGAGGGAGTTGAACTAGATGGTCTCCAGAGGTCTCTTCCAACCTTAAGTGTTCTGGGATTCTGGGATAAGCCAACTGTTTTGTGGTGCAGGCTATCAGACTAATAATAAAATACTTTATGCTTCTGCAGAGCAGTGCTGACATTCAAGGTTAGTCTGGCAGACACCGAGATCATGTCATGAAGTCTTGGTGGGTATTGTAGGAATGTTAAATACCAAAAACTTTGTCCCAGTTTGAGCGATAAGGAGCTGAGTGACTCTCACACAAGGGATTCCACAAATGTATCTCTTCTTTTCACATAGGCAGTACTGTCAGCTATCTCTGCCTTGGCCGCAGCAAAAGCTCAAATCTTACCAGCATGTATTTGTTTTCTTTAGGAGACTTCTCTCTCTTTTTGCACATCACTACAGTCTGATTTGGGGATTTGAGAGCAGTAGGAAATTGTAGCAAAAATTTCATATCCAGTTCATCCCCCTCTTCTCTGTGCAGATTTCTGCAGTGAATGAGATTGAAAAATGTCTGTTTAGTGGTGTGCTTGATGCAGACAGTGCCCTTATTTATCCTGTGATGACCTCATGGCAGCAGCACATGCCCTTTTGATGGAGAGGATTATTGTAATTCCCTCCTAGAAAGGCTTCCAGCAGCTCAGCTCTGTCACTTGCAGCCTGTTCAGAATGCAGTGACACACTCCCATCCTGTCTTGAGCAAGTACAATCGTCTGCCTTGTACCTTCCTTCACTCATTTACTTTACCTGCTACGAAGTAGCTGTTTGATTTTAAAGTTTGCTGCCTTAATTTTGAAATTCTTAATGGTTTAGATCCTGGCTATTTTCAAAAACTCCTCCACAAATATCATCTTGACAGCTATCACCACCCCCACAGCACATTTTAGGAATTTTAGCATCACATCTTAGGTTGGCAAGTTATGTCCTTTGCCGTGATAGGTCTTCAGTTAAGGAACTCCCCCAGGAAATCTGTCTTGAACCATATATCCTTATCAGAAAACATTAAAATTAAATATACATTTTTGGCTACTTTTTCTTCTCTGTTCTTATTGTTCAGTGTAATTTCTATTAGGACCATATTTATTCCAGTTCCTCTCACAAATTCTTGGAATTGTTCTTTCAAATTTTCTTTTTCTCTTATTTGTAGAGTAACCTAAGCATACTACTGATGTAGTTATGGATAGTGACTTCTTAATTGTGTTTCACGTCAAGAGCACAAGCCTTTTTGTGTTAACATAAACAGTATGTCAATATAATTGCTTGCTAAATAAAACACAGGCTTTTTTTTAAATTTAATGTATTTTTTAAAATTGTATTTGAATCTTTCTTCCTCTTCTTTACAAGGAATTATGACTTTCTTCTTCCTATTAGGCATTGTAAGTCTTAAATTATTTTAAATCCTTTGAATTGTACGCTGTCTCATGGGTGCAAGTTTCTTAAATAATCTGATTTAAATTATCAGAATTCAGAATATTTTCTAGACTGTATTATTACAAAGTGAAAGCCAGTCTGAAGTGGGAAAAAAAAAGTCGTTGGTAGGTGGTTTCTTCTTCTTACATCAAATTTTACAAATTAGTTATTTTCTAAAAAAAATATAAAAGAAAAGGAAGTGGAGGAAGTTGGTGTGCACACCTGAAGCTAATTTCATTACATTTAGATCTTTCTAAATTTTACTTCACTGCAAACTCCTTGCTCTGTAAGATTAGCATATTGATGACTTTTTAAACTTTTTTTCGTCTTGTTATTTTTAGTAGTCTTCCAATGGATTACAGTCAATCGCAATGCCAATGAACATTTTAGCCCAAAAAATTTTTGAAACAATCTAGAAGTATTACATATTAGTAAGCTGGGAATTTACAAATCCTCGTTATTGGGTAGTCTTAAGGGCAACTTAATCATTAAACTTTGAGCCACAATCCCAGCAGAATGTGGTGTTTTTAATAGCACTGGTTCCTATGAGCAGATTTTATTGTGGCATCATGGAATACCATGCATTCTTTTGCTTATGATTTATTCTCCCTAGATACAAAATGGTAAAAGAGATGTGTTAATCTATTTTTATTCAAAGAACAGAAATAACTCTGTTACAGTTCAGGGATTGAATAACCAATATTAACATACTACTTGTTCTTAGTCATGCTATACCTGATGCTCACAGTGAGAATATTGATCAATTACTAGGAAAGATATAGAGCACATTTAACAGATCATTGTTAAATATTACTTTCTTCTGTTTCAGTGTTTCCCAAAACACTGCTGAAAATCAAAAGCGTA
This sequence comes from Lycocorax pyrrhopterus obiensis, assembly GCA_014706295.1. Taxonomy (NCBI): domain Eukaryota; kingdom Metazoa; phylum Chordata; class Aves; order Passeriformes; family Paradisaeidae; genus Lycocorax; species Lycocorax pyrrhopterus. Next base: position 61,640,506 of record JACSVZ010000014.1, read on the forward strand.
ACACTTCTACACTCAATAATAGATAATGTGTTTCACTGCTGGTTGCAACTTTGTGCTAGAAAAAGAATCACACTGAAATGACCCAAAATTATCCTTAAAGAATGACAATATTTTATATTATTTTCCCTCGTTTGGATACTTAGGTCACTTTTCTTCTGGGATTTATGCCCTACATATGTATAAATTTATACAACTGACAAAGAAGTGTGTCAGAATGCAAAATTTATCTCAAACTTGAGGAAAACAGTTACTTGATTACCTGTTTTTCAGCATGCAATTAGAAACTGGCTGCTAGGCAGTACAGAAAGGAGAAAAAGGCAGCTTATCTTGCTTGTCTGGCACTTACCAGTCTGTGACTGATAACTCAGCCCGACCCTGACCTTGGCAGCATTGCACAAGTAATCTTTATGAGAGGATAAATTTTTAACAATTTCTCTAATATCTTAGATACAAAAATAGCCATTCTTTTAACAAAGGAATGCGTGTTTTCTTTTTTCTTTGTATCTTGAACAAATGTATTTGGATTAGCATCTGCCCAGGACTTTAAATGCTCTGTTTCTCGTTTGATCTCAGTCCTTATTGTAGTACCCTGGGACTTGATGAAGTGCATAAGTGAAGGTTACTTCTGAAGCCTTTTTCTGTCATTAATTTTGATGTGTTCAGATTGTGTTGCTTAGTGACCTAAAGCCGGAATATTGCATTAGAATTAACAGCGTGGCAGCAGGGACATATTTTTACTCTATTTAAGATTAACTGAAATGATGAACTTATCCCCGTTATCAAAGGTAGGATAAAAGAAGTGGTGCCATGAGCATTGCCATGAGTTCAGATACTAAGACGGAAAACACCAGAAAAGTCAGATGACTGAAAAAATCAGATCTGTTTGATTGCTTAAATCTGTGTGTGTTTGGTTCTAATGGAAGTTTCATCTCTTCAGGACACTGCATATAATGTTCATTCAAACTCCAGTTTCACTTAAAATATATGCAAAAATTGGAACATTAGTACATGTTTTCAAAGTGTTTTCCTTTTCTGTTTCATTTTATGTAGCTAATGTATTTGTCTTTTAAGGACCGCAAAAGGGAAATCAGATACGCGTGCATGGAGGCAAAAAGTCAGAACACAGACTTTAAACTGTAATACAATCAAGGTAACCTGCTTCATAATTTCAGATCAAATCACTGATAAGCAGCAAGAGATTAAAAATGAATTCCAGTTGTAGAAAGTATCTTCTGAAGAGCTGCGCTAATCTTTAAAAATCTTTGACTTCACTGAAGACAGCAACAGCAAAATGTTATACTACATTATTATCAGATTTTCATTTACAGACACTACATAGTCGCTCCTAAAATGCAAACTAGGAATTTTTTCATTATTTTCTAGCTGACAGAAGAGAAAAAGGATGTAGAACTAAATCACTTATTACCAATCATTATTCCATGAACAGGGAAGAATTAAAAAAAGTCACTGCACACTGCAACAGGTGCGCGGAACTGTTGAGATGAGTCATTATTTCTATGCAATGCACATATTTACCCTTCACACTTCTTGGTTTCGTAATGTGCATGACATGTAATCCTACTACACAGCTACAAACCCTACAGCCTTGACACTGGGCCTGCTTTCTGCAGTAAAATGTAAAATGTCCAGCAGTAGTCAAAACCAATGTGACAGTGAATTTCACAAAGGATTTAAGTTTATAATACTTATAAAAAATCAATCTCACAACATATATTGACTAAAATACATAATTTCTTGCTAATAATCTTAATATACTGAGTATGTTGTACCATATTTTTCTCAAGTTACTTTTCTTTCAGTGAGACAGGGCTCAAAATATAACCTGTTTTCATGGAATTTTAAGTCTTACTGTATTCCAAAATGATTTTTACCATGTCAAGTAGAAAGTTTCACACATTTCCTTTGAAAGATGGCCAAAATTCAGGGAGAAAACTCCCTAAAAATATGAGCAAATATATCAATACATTCTCATACAGATTTAACAGCAAACCAGAATATAAAATGTAGCGATGAATTATTTTGTGTGAGGGAATTCTGCCACGTGTACCTTGGAAAATGGAAGACTAATTTGGTTACTTACAGGCTATAATTTCAGGCTTAAGAAGTACAGCCAATAGCAAACATTAAACAATCTACTCAAAGCCCGTGTTGGTATTTGACAAAACTGGACAGAGACTCAGCCTTGGAAGATAATTCTAGGTTTATTCAGACAATGCTCTAGAATGAAGTATTATCATTCCATTAGATTTAGTCCATAGTTTTCTTTCATGGCATTGTTATAGTCATCCATAAGTTGATATTTCAAAAAACTCCATGTTGTAATCAGTTTTATCTGAACGTAGATATTAATTTCGTTGTCAGGGGGAGGTGGATGCAAAAAATTCATGTCTTCATTAATGTTCATTAATTTGAAAGTAAGTTCTTATAAGCATTTTTTTTCCGTGTTATTTTTCTAGAAAAGTAAAAGAGAAAGGCTGTGATCACTTCAGATAAGTAGAAATTCCTGTTAATAAAAAAGCTCTCTAATTGCATATGAAATAGGCCTCTACACAACTTATTGTAGACAAAATATGAGCAAGGAACACCATTTCCTTGAGTCATTTCCTGATTCTGAAAGCAGAGCCATAGTGAAGTGCTAACACTTCAAAGAGGACAAAATATTATGAAATCTGTCTAAACCAAAAAGCAGAGTGTCTTCTTCAGCTGCATTACAATTTGTATGGCAGAAAAATTCCAAGATGGAGTTTGGCCAGTATGTTAGGCATGTGAAAATCATTATAGAATTAATTGGTATCTATAACATTCGCAGTGATCAGGATATTGGTTGCAATTCGTTAGTAACACATTTTTTGTTAGCATAGTGCCTTCAAAACATCATTGGTTGAAATGTCTTTAATTTTATTACCTGTACAACCTGTACAGTTTTGAAGTCTTATGACTGAAGGCCCATTATTTAACTTGTTATTCTTTCCACCATTGGAGTTTATAGGAAGATACTGTCCCTGTCCTAAAGAATTTGCAATACATAAATCTGACCCAGATTGATTAGTTTGTGAGGATCAACAGGATCACAGCACATGCTGGTTTGACTGTAGCGACTCAGGGAAGTGTCTTTTTCATTAATCAGGGTGACCATACACCATACAGTTTAAGAGCATTTGACACCTCTTTGATTGAGGTTGGCAAGTCTTAAAAAGATGAACATCTAATCTCACCCTCTTACACAGCAGCAGAGCATGGCTCTGACTTAGGGTTTAGGAAACAAGCAGATACTGCTACTCTCCCGCATGCGTACCTGTCTTGATGCAGAATATGCTTTGTCTGTGGCAGGTGCAAAGCCTGCTTAGTTTTGAAAGAATCCTTACAGTCTGTTCCAGGTAGGGTCAGACTCTCTGTTCTTGCTGCTCTTCTGCTTTTTATCAGATAAGTCAGGCTGAGCGGAGTGACGTGTGATTTTAAAACTTCGTATTTTAAATCCATCTAAAACCAGCGTACCACGGACATGACACTGTACATCATGATCAGTGTATTTTTGACTGATGAAGGAAAATGAATGAATCAGTGGCTTAACCAAATTTGCAAAAGAGTGCACAATGTCATGTTCCCATGTTTTTTTAGGAGACAAGGTATTGTACTGTAAGGCTTACAGCTACCGGTCTGTACACACCTGAGTTCACACCACAAATTCTTGCATATGTCTTGTCAGTGGTTATTTCTACAGAATCATGCAGCAGTGGGGTTTTCAGAAACAACCTCATGTAGATTTGCTGCAAGCTCTATTTATCCCTGCAAGAGGTTTCAGCAGGAGCTACAGACTTACGCATGGTTCTCATCTGAAGCAACTGCTCTGTGAACTGGAACAAATTATCCGGGAATCTAACATCAAAGGATGACAGACAACAAACAAAAAAATGCAAAAATAAAGACTTTGACCTGAAAAAACAGCCCCAAAACCACACTAAACTTATAACCCAGCAAGAGATTTGCCTCCACCTATTGGAGCCAAGAAAAAAATGACAACTGAGCAACAAGATCTTCTAACGTGGGAAATAAATCAGCGAGTTCTTGTCTCAGGGTGCTGGTGTTGAAACATAAATCCTTGAGCAGGTGTGGGAAAAAGTTGAATGATTAAAATTACATGGCAGTGTCCAAAGTATCCCAGTAATTTTATCCCAAATTTCTTAGTAATTTAGAAACAGCAAAAGCTATAGTTGTTAAACCTCCTAATTTATTCTTGAATCTATTCAAAGTATTTTATAGCTGTTTCATGCAAAATTGCTGAATGGAACCTTTGAGTCCTCAGTGTTCATCTCTAAGCAACAGGAGAAGAACCTTTGTGCTAACATTGCTCGTAGAGAGTAAGAGGATGATGATAATGATGAATATTACTGTTTCAAAGATTTGTGCTTCAATTTTTTGATGTTTTATTACTGTATAACACTGCTGTAATCTGTGAGGATTTAGAGCCTTCCACATCGTGGTAACTCATCTCTCTCCTCCAGAACTAACCAGTGGACTTACTTGAGAGAAGCAGCAGCATATTTTTCTTTTCTTTAAATGGGATAATGCAATAGAGATATATGGGTTAAGGCCATTTATAGTCTGCAACCTTGATACTAAAGTGGTCTTGGGCATTTAATACAGTATTTCTCAACTTTTTTCCCAAAGTCTCAGCTTGTGAAAATCAATAGAGAGATTCCAACAGAATTCCATATGCACAAAAGCAATCAGGAAGTGGGATGTTATTTTCATGAACTATGTTTGCAAGCTCTACATTCTGAATTTTGAAATAATTGTAAAAACGTCTTGAATTAGGTTATGGCATGCTGTTGACATTTCCATTTAGTAGAAGCCATTATTGACTCAGATAATTTTGACTTTTGCAGCACAGCATGGATAGATAGCAGGATGAATGTACTTACAGTATTTCATCATGCATAATTTGTTATATCTGATATATAAAAGTGTATGCTGGAGATTTCTTACCTGGAGATATTGTGATAAGTAAACCACAATTTGATATATTTTCTTGGAAAATATGCTGTTTAGTAGCAGTGCACTGATACTTACTGGTCATTTATGCATGAGCTAGTTGTAAAATTATCTTCATATTACCTACAAAGAGAGGAAATTTAGGTTTACAACCCAGGAAATCACTCTGACACAGTATTTCCATACAATTAAGAACTTGTTATAATTGTTCTGCTCTTACTGTTAGCAGATTTTAAAGCAGATTTATTATCAGGAAGACATACTAAACTAGAATCTGTCTTATCCACAATGTGGTTTTATTCTAAAAGAACTGTAAGAAAAAGTATACGGTTCTCATCTGACTCTTGTTTATTGTATCACTTGTAAAGTACTGCTTGTTTTTCACCTTGAATATTATTACTTACCCCAAACTGTCTCTAGGACCAAAAGTGATTTTTTTGTTATATACATAACAATTAGTAGATATGGAATGTGTTTTGTCCAGTCTTTTTGCCTGTTCATTGCAAAATTGAAATTAATCTCTTTTGCTTGAGGCTTCATAGTTTACTGTCATTAGTTGGGGACAGTCCAAGTCATGAATTTTCAGTAGTAGTGAAGCTTTGGGATTTTCAGCTGTTTCTGAGATCTTAATCAAAAATGTAACTGATTGCTTGGGAATCAATGAAAACACTCCTGAGGAAAAAAAAAAAGGCAGCATAACCTTAATATTATTCACAGTGTTTTGTTAAAAGGGGCAGTGATTCATAATGATTATTTTTTTTGTCATAATGTAACATAGTGAGGAATGTCAAAAAATATTATCCATTTTTACTCTATGTAAATAGGTCAGAAATATCAGTGCTTTTGATCTTTTAGAGACAGTCTTGCTCACATGAGCATGCTCACATGCTCACTAGCTTTAAACACGTAGGTTTTCCTTTCGACTTCTCAACATATTAAGTTTTAGCATATTCAAAAGTCTTTGCCAATTCAGGGGTTGTGAATCCACAGCTTTGTAGTCACCAGACACTTCAGTAACAATATAATAAATTCTGGTTTAGGAGAATTAACTTTGTGCGGATGACAGAAACTCCAGCCTGTAACATTAATGGAAAGAGCATTTCTGAATCATTGAAGAACTTTAAAGGTGATAAAAGGACCTTAAAAATCATCACATTTCACTTCTGGAGAATACCGTTGTTATTATATTATTCTTTGTTAGCACCAACTAAAATTTGTCTGTTTTTAACTGTGTATGACTGAATAGGAGTTGAGCGTTTTTAAAAATACTGGACTAATGTCCAGTCAGACTCCTGAGTTTCAAAACCTTGGGCTTTTTGGATCTCTTTCAAACACAGAAGAGGAAGCACTTCCTTTTACAACACCATGTTAAGACAAGGACGCACGCTCACATATGCACACACATACAAAAAAGGTACTATTCAAGTTGCTTCAGAATTTGCTGGTTGCCACATGGTATCCTAAATGATAGCAGGAAGAAAAATGCATAATGCTTTGTAAAAAAATAGTAGCTTATTTATGCAGTGTTTCAGGAATTAAAGTATTGCTGTGCAAAGTACGAGGAGTAAAGATAGTTGTTCAGATTAGGCATCACAGTCAATGTTGTCTTAATAAAGAAACAAGCTTCACTTTCCATGCATATATATGTGTAAACTATTTTAAATCCCTCTCTTTATACAGATAACGGTTGCAGGCAGCATAGAAATTTCATTTTCAACAGTCTAAATATGAAATAACAGGACTGGCTAGGGTGCAGTTTCACTCAGGGCCATGCATTTGAATAGCCAGTATCACAGTGCTGGCCCTGGGGCTACAATGCGTATCTTTACAGCACATTTTTGGTAGTAATAAGGAGATGCTGTGTTTTCAGAGGATGGTGATGATGACAGCAAAGTACATCAATGAAGGCCACCTGACTCAGAGTGAAGGTCTGCATTTTAAAACAGCACTAAAACAAAATAGTCATTGTGTTTTGACAAGGGTCTTAACTATTTACAGCACAACAGCCAGAACTGCAAATAGAGCTGGATCTCTCAAAACTCCAAACCTGGAGGAAGTACTATTACTAGGGGCTTCTTCTTTGTAACTTTTTAAAATACAGTCTCCATTGTCAATGTAAACATTCGGAAGCCCAGGCTGATACTTCTTTTTAAAATGCAGACTTGATTTATGACAGCTGCATTGGATCGTTAATCATATATTATCTTTATGGGAGCTTTTTTCTAACATATGTTAATTGGCTGTTTTCTGTGACAAATTATGAGCTCTTACTTTGATGAGGTTCAATTGCAATCATGTTGGAGTTGAGTATGTAGAGTTTCCAGCCCCCACTGGCTCCTTAAACCACTACAAACATCTGCACGTCACTGCAGTGCTGAGTAATGGCAGGATTTGGGTTGGTCTGATCTCTGTACTGAGTTTTTTCCACAGGATATTTTCAGCTCTTTGCACTAAATCTGTTACAGGGTTTGCTGGTTTCAGCAAAAGGGCTAAAAATAATATCTTGTATGAGATTATTAGAATACAATGAGAAATATTTAGCAGTATACTGAAATATTTTTTAATATTCAGAAATTTCAGTGCCTTATTTGAACTCAACTTTATTGCGTTCAAGTTTACTGATGTCATATAACATTTCCAGAAGGAAAACTGCTGCCTGCTTTTTGAAGCCGATGCTTTTTTAATTCTTAGGTGTAATATTTGCAAGTTTAAAAAAAAAAAGAAAAATATTTTACTTGAGAAGTGGTTGGCCTCACTTTAATTTTTTAAATTTTTACCAAAATAAAGTGTATTTCCCAGCTCAACAGGAAATGTATCTAATTATGTTTTACATAAACTTGCACATCTTCCTGTTAGTAAAGAAAATTTTGCACTGAAAGTTAGTGTCTTTCTGTCTTTTTTATGTCAAGGAATATCATGCTTACATTTGTTCAGTATGTAAATTAAGGAAATTCAGAAAAAAATTCACCATAACGAAAGTTTCTCCATTTTTTATTTGATACTTAATCTTTTAATGATACTTGTACACATAATCTTATTTTATACAGTGTTTCATTGGAATTACTGAGACAAAAAATGTATGTTATATTTTAATGTTTTTACTCAAAGCTGTACTTAGGATGAATGTGCAGAAATATGAAACCTTATATATTGTAAGAGTGAGAGAGCAGCCTGGTCATAAAACTGTGTCAAACAATATCAATTACATTGCAATTAATTTAGCGGAGCACTACACAGCTCAGCTTTGACCTAAACCAAATGGCATTAGATAAATCTCTCCCGTTTGTTCTTCAGAGAAAAGATGGGGGTTAAATTTCCAAGCAGGTGTTAGAGCTTAGAATAAGAGCCAGATGTGTATGGAAGCTACTTCAGTCCCATGAGGGTGGTTTTAATTCAGCTATTTCCCTGGAGTACCACAAAATCAATGAGTTTCAAATCCTCGGGCTACCTGCCTTTATGTGAAATCATGGGAACATTTTTTCACAGATTATCACTGAATGTGTGTGGAAAAATTAGAGCAGAAATTAAAGGTAAAAAAGTTGAACCTCAGAATTTACATGAACATCACATTTCTTTGAATTTCTGCATTAGAGAGGTGACAACCAAGTGGAAATGCTTACAGAAGAGATGTATTACTATAAGGAGAATTGTAAGCAGTGCAAAACTCGGACCATGGATATTTTATATGTTTCTCTAGTCACCGCTTGTTGTAGGCAATATTTGACAAGTAAGCATATGTAGGTCATATGCAGTGAAGAGCATTAAAAATAGGTGAATTGAATTAGAGAGATGTTTCAAAATGATGATTTTGAATGTGTTGTCCCTACTTCAGAATGTCAGTGAAAATAAAGTGATGCATTGAATTAGTCTACCAATGGCATTCAGTTCTACTTGCTAACATGAGCTTAGTTGGCTTTAAGAAAATAAAACAAGATAAAGGGATATATATATATATATATGTGAACGACAGGGCTTGGCACTTTGTTGGATTTTGAGGCCTGTGAGCCATGTGTCTTAATTGGGGCCAGTTGGGATCATTTAATAATTGCTGTCAGAAGATCAAATTTAATTCTCTTTATAAAACGACCACAGTGGGATAGAGTTAAACAAATTGTCATCTGAGATTTCAAATGAACTAAGCTTTAATTAGGTTGATTAGGATGCTGTAAGAGAGAGAGGGAAACAGGAAATTGATGTATCTGCTGTGTACCATGCTGGACCTTATATGACAGTACTGTCAAATATCTTTATTTCAAGAAGATATACATTAGCGTAAAGGATGATAGAGCTAGAACATCATGCATATATAAGTGTGTTAGGTATACAAGGTAATTATAACTTTCTGAAATGAGTGGTTTTAAATACGGGTATTAACGTTTTTACGATCATAATCTTGGCCCTTAAGATTGCTTTTATACATTTTTAAATATTCTAAATTATCTTCATTTGTTTACCTACTCACTGATTATGCCAGATGAGAAGTATAGCCCTCAGAATTTCTCTATTGCATAATATATATTCTCTGTACTTAGTTCTCAGAACACTTGCATGACCAAATCCACAGGTTCGAACAGAGAAACTGACTAAAACATGAAGGTGACAGGAAATATTTTTGGCAGAAAGAGGATCAGATCTCAGACATGTTTGCGTTCCAACCTTGAATCCAATTCTTTGAACTATGCTGCCTGCTGCTTTTGCCACAGCTGCCTGTTTCTAAGGATATATTTTATCAGAAATCATCTTACATATCAATAAACCTCAAAAAGTGCCATTTCTGAGAAAATGTAATGTACTTTCATGGCCACGAAAAGATTTAGCTAATGTATCTTTGTATTGATTAAGTTTTTGCTTTCTCAGCATGCTTTTAGGATAATAAGATGAGCAATGCTGGCAGTGATCCTATTGGAAACACAAAATGCTCCTTGAAGATAGAATGGAGACTATCAAGCAAATTCCTCTGTATTTTCCTCTTTCAAATTTAGAATATTTTGTATATTTCTGTTCTTCTGATATTTGTCAAGGATGTTGACTTTTTGCATTGGCTGCTGCCAAATGCAGTTCGTTGTATATGAGTAAGAAATAAATAAATCCAGCTGCATGTGCTAATGGAGTGGTTATAGCTGAGGTTCTGTAAGCAGGGTGTGATGCTCACTTGTGGCTTTTGTAGTTACAGACAGTTGCAGATGTACCTCTGTGGTAAACACCATCCCTTTCAGCAGAAATTTTGCTTTTACAAGGTTTGAGGTAAGAGCTGTTAGACTCCAATTCTGTGAAAAATTAGAAGATCAAATCCTCATGTGGAAAGTATGAATTAGTTACCTAGCACAGTTTTCAAAAACTAAATTTGAACTATGAAGTGGTTGAGCAGCACACTAAATTAGACGAGGCTATTTATGTCTTTGTAACTAATGCAGGTACAAAGCTGCAGCTCTTTTAGCTCTTTATCATATCACAGCATAACTCCTCAGAGTGTTGTATATCGTAGGTTTCTCTCTTTCTCTATTTTAATGTGAATATTTTTGACAGAAATATATCTATTGTTTGCCTAGTTTTTAACCAGTAAGGACAAAAATGAAATTTGTAAATATCCCACTAAGGTAGAACAGAAATTTTCTTCCCCAGTAGACGTTTTAAGCCAGTTGTTTCAGACATTTTTTCTCCCATGAGGCTTTTTTTTTTTAACTTTTTTTACATGGCAAATTCCATGTTATTTTTCCTTTCTTTTAAGCAGCTTTATCTGTTTATGCATTTCCCTAGTTCCAAACCAGTGGGAATCCAGCTCGGATCTTCAAGCATAGAGAGATCCTTCTTGTCAAGATGCAGCCAGGAGTTAGAAAGCAAATAGTTTCAGCCAATGATTTGTGGTGTGCTAGCGCTAACAGATATGGCCACATACTTTATTTCTCGATAGTCAGAACATTCCGTTTTTCCAACAGAAGCTTCATCCTGGAAATGCAGAATTGCAGACATGAGGCACAAGGCAATATATATGCAAGGTTTATTTCCTATCAAGTGGCTTGTAAATTCTTTGTAAGTGCTTCATTGCTGGAGTGCCACTGTACTTTTTTTTCCTTTCTTTCAGAGAAAATCCATTGTGAATTCATGTGTTTCTACTTGAATTGTCTGTAGTTTGTGTGTTTAACAGCAGCAACCTGTCCTAATTTATGAGCTTTGCCATTAGGAAGGACACATATTTCACAGAGGTGGTTCCTCACTTCTCTGCAGTGAAATGCAGGTGTGGGGTTTCTTTTTTATTATTAGACTTATTATGTACCTGACATACATTTCATCTCCTTTTGTGCTTCAGAAAAAAAAATTATCTGAGTGGGATTGGAAGCATTAATGTAGATTTTTGAGTTGTCATGGTCATTGGGAAGATAGATATATTTTCCTTGGTTTTTTTTTTTCTCCTTCTTTCTTCTCCTCATTTTAAGCCTGCAGCTGTCTTTGGGTAAGGAGTCGAGTTCAGGGAGTGTCATAGTTCTTATATTTATCATATTAGCATTCACACAAAAAGAATTAACTGTTAGCAGCTTAGCAGTTCTCCACAATGTTGTGCAGTCTACATTTCAGAAGAACTATATTTAAGTCTTGACATTTCCCAGAAGGTCAGGAATTAAAGCAAAAAAGATGTGTTTCTATAACCAAATATACAAAAAAAGGAAGCAGAGCATCTCTGTATCTAATAATTCCTCTTTAAGAAAGAAATTGCCAGATGGAGGATATACTGATCTGAAGTTGCATTAAAAAACTAATAAAAGTACTTAGATACGAGTTATGTGTTTAGGTCTATATTATAAGAAAACAAACTTTCTGTTTCTGTGGTAGTATAGTTGTAGCTAAAATGGTCTAATACCATGAACAAATTATTTCTAGACAGAGATAATATATCTCATTTTCCAGATTCTATAGCTGGAAATAAAGGATCAGTTTGTGGTACACTGAGGAGCCAAAGAATTATACGACAGAAAGGTAACTGATTTTTTCCAAAATTGTTAGTCTTCGTCAGGTATTAACTCTGCTTACAATGTTTATCTGACTTCATTTTTCGGTACTAGTGGTGGATCTGTTCTAGTGTTGGTATGAGTTAAAAGGAGTTGAAATAGAAATCATTAATATAGAAGTCAGTAATATTCTCTAAATTGAAAGTCATGTCTGTCTGAGACTTGTTCCGTCTTTGGCGAGTCAGTGATGGATCTGGGTAGCTGGTTGCATCATACAAAATCTAATAGCAAAAAATAAATTAAAAAATATCTAAGCCATTATAATCAAAATTTTCAAGCCTGGGTAGGTGTTATCATACAGCAAAGTACTATCAATTAGCTGGAGGTTCTGGCATACACAGATTCCATGGGACTCCAAAGGTTTGTACAGATTTTGGAGAATTTCAGTGGCTCAGGACACCTGTGAAATCTTTCATGTTTGATTACCTCATTTCTCTGGTAGGAAGCTGAACCATGTTAAGAGTCATTGTCCATTTTTGGCTTGAGTAGCTAACGAAATTCAGGGTATTACATAAGTGGTTGCCATTAGGGCAGGGAAACTCATAAGTGAATCAAACATTTCCTTAATACTGTTTGTTTACAAAGATTTGTTGTATCTCCAAATGCAACAAGCCTTGAGAATTGATGTCCATTATCAGCTATTAATGTTTGAGTTCCCTATCCTATCAGCGGAGCTCTTTCCCAATGTCTCTACATATTCAGCTTCTCCTTATCATCACAAATTACAAATCTTTGCAAAATAATACCTAGTAGAGTTATTTGCTATATCGTTTTCAAGTTTTCAGGACTATGATGCCTTATTAGGCCTCTTAGACACAGAGACTAGACAGAGTAAAGGAACAAAAGTAGGTATTTATTTGAAGGGCCTTCAAGGTACACCCTGGGGAGCCAGAGGCTATTGCTAAGATGGACTCTAAGATGGACAACAGGTCACGAGTTTTCCACACTTTTATAAGTTTGGTTCATTTGCATATCAGGGTCAATTCTCCAATTAAAACCCCAGTTAAATGATGTAATTCCCCTTAGCTACCCCCCCTTCAGAGACTCCTTGGTTTACACCCCTTGGGCTCAGGATGGTCCAGGTGTCCTTGAAGAGCAGTCCGGAGAGGCTTTGTTATGTCTAACTAGCATGAGAGAGCAGAAAGTAACAGGCTACAAGAAGCTTCAAAGTTACACACTAAGCAGTACAGAATTTAAAAAATATAAAAGTTAAAACCTAAGGCATCAACTATAAGATCACAGAAGTTATGTTTACCAGCAATAATCTTATAACTTCTATCTCTTTCATCTTCTGGACATTACTCAAATTACTCTTAAAATGGCAACACCATAAGCCACACTTCCAATCCAGAAAAAAATGTTATGTCGCCCTAATATATTTATACAGTTTTCCCATCAAGATATTTCCCACCATGAACATGAAACAGTTTTAATTTGATTCAAGCTTTACCTTGGCACTTTTTGTCACTTACTTTAATTATGTTGGAAAGGATTCCTTTTATTAACCCCATTGACAATGTTTCTGTAGAGTCTGTTTTCTGGTAGAAGTACATATTTTCTTATAATAAGGAACTTATTTGCATTTCAGGTTTTCTTCTCTTAATTTCTACATTCACATTCCTGGTTTTATGGTATTTTCATCCACAGTTTTTTCCCCTATTCTACCTCCTTAGATGATCTTTCCTAATTTTCAGCTTAATCTTTGAACTGACTATAGTCCTCAGTCATTTATTTGCTTGGTAATTTAAAGACCCTTTGGGTTCTTATCATGGTTTGTTCCATTTATTTATGCCACAAAAATACTGTTTCTAAAAGCTTTCTCTTTTCTCTAAAAACTTCCTGTAATGATTCATTTGCAAATGTGTAAGACATTCATTTTCAAAATATGATTATGAGGTTCCTGCAATCCAAGTCTTTGTTCCTCCTCACAGAGATGAAGTGGTAGTGCAGCACAAACCTGGAATAGCAGAACTCAGCTATGTTGTTAAACGTAGATATACATGATTACAGTGAGAAAAGGGAGGATTCCCTTGGAGGATTCCAAAGGTGGATTCTTTGAGTGAGAAGAGGATCCTGGGTCAGGGTGTATAAAATTTCTCTGAAGCTTGTTGGATGAAGACAAAGGAGACCAAGCCTGTGGAGATCTTGACAAGTCCATCTGTTTTATCCAAAATTTAATTCTCTTCTCCATCCATTCCATCTATTGCTTCTAGGCTCATCACTGACCATAGTTCAGACAGACGCTGTCTAAGTGCACGTACCAAGCTTCCTTGCATTTCAGCAATTCATCAAGCAGAAAGTCTTATCTCTTAGGAATCTCTTAGGAAATAATCCTTTTGAGAATTAATCCATAGTTTCTTCAATAGACGAAATCTAAAATTGGCTGTTACTGATATTGGCATTACTAAGCACTTGTACCCAAGTTCAGACTATGATTTGCTATTGTATTTTACAGCTTTTTCCAATAATACCTGGAATTATCCTCTGATTCTTAAAAGCTGTTTTGAAGATATAAGTTACACAGAGTTCCTCACATACAAACATTACTAACAAATCTGTACGTCTAGATCTAACCACAGTCAGTGATTGCTTTCAAGTGATGCAGTAACTTAACACTAGAGATCTTACCCTTTTCCTGTAATAAGCCAACACTCTTTAAAGTCCTTTGTGTTTAAGAGTGCTCCCAAACTGCAGCACTAGTATTTTACCTTGTGTGCAAGATGTCTTTCAATACAAGTAGACCCAAATCAGAGTAGCTCCAAGACCTTTTCAACTCACAGGATGCTAAACCTTACCCTGTTGAATGCTGAAGTGCTTCTTCTTTTTAGCTCAGTAAATGACAGACTGAATTTGTAAAACACCTTTCATTATATTCTTTATGCATCTAGTAACTATAATGCAATCCAATCAAATTATTAGCTCAAAACCATCAAGACTCTTAGGTGAATTTGCAGTGGTCCAATTTCCCAACTCCATTTTCAGTCAGGTTTCTATTAGTAGGTAGTCTCCGTTTCAAAACAATTAGGTGATTTAGTTTTCAGTCCTTTATTTTTTTTCCCTTTTATTATTAGCATGTCTAATTGAAGAAACTGCTATGCTTGAGCCAGTCTCTGAAGTACCTTATGGATCTTATTCCATATATGTTGGTCGCATTCCCATTATGTCCGTCTAGCTGCTTAGAGTACATCATGAACTTAATCATAAACACGTAAACCTTTTCTTCAGACTATTTACTTTAAATTTTTTTCTTTTGGGTGATGGGTACACATGGAAATACCACCCAATAGTTATTGTAGTTTTAAAGTTGACTCTTCACAGGTATATATTTTATGCCATCATTTCACTTAACTGCTTTCCTTAAAATCTGCATTAGTGTTTGCATTCTTTGCTTCACAAATCAAATACTCCATTTTAGCCATGTTCAAAAATTAGCCAAGTCTTCCTTTCTTCACCAAGCATAGCAGGCACATATCTTACTGGAGTCCAGGCAAGCAGTTTTCATCTGGTGGTTGCTTCTTTTGGTGTACTGCTGCAAGGAATGACTCACCGTCTGTGGCAAATTCCACGATCACTTGGATGTATTTTGGTTTCCTGTCATGGTTCTTTACCAGCATGACCAGGTTTGGTACAGCATGCGTGCAATATTCATAAAATCCTCCTTCACTATGCTGGATGGATGCCTCTCAGCACATTCTGTGAAAGGTAAGATAAGTCATTCTCTTCCTTTCATACAGTCATGGATTAGCTTAAATAGAGAGGCAGCTACAGAGAAGGTATTCTGTGTCTGGATACCTCAGTCTCTTGAAAAGCAGGTTCTATGGCATAGCGAAATAGGGCAACTGTTAAGAAGTATCTTCTTCTCCACTATTTTGGCAATGATGTTTACTTTGCACCAAAAAAATTTTCAGGGGAACTTTGCAAAACAAGAAACTCTTCCACCCATGCTGCACAAGTTCTTGCTCTATGAGATAACTGATTACTATATCTGAGTTATAAGCTACATAGACCACAGTTGTCTGAAGTATTCTTATAATGAGTCTTCAGAAGTGTTTAATTCCAAATTGAAAAAAAAATAATCACATTGCAAAATATTCTCATGGCTTTTCCAAGGCATAGAAAATAACAGTATTGATTAAGCCAGTAACTCAGCTGCAAGAAAGGAATTTTGTGCAATTCATTGCTACATTGTCATTATACTAGGGATATGTTGAAATGTAAACAAGAAAATAAGGCTCTGGAAGCTCAGATTTAAAGTAAACACATTCTACTATCCTTTATACATAAACACATAAACTAATAAATGGAGTATCAGTTGAAATAATGTTACAAGTCCAGTAGGTGCTTTCAAATTAAGTTGAAAAATTAATGAAATACGAATTCAATTCAAATTGTTTAAGTTTTCTCTTAAACTTCTAAGTAACAACTTACATATAGGGAATGATTTTGTAGTTTGCAACTTTATGAACATTTTACTGCTGCCGTGGTTCAGAACTTCATTGCCCTTGAATTATTCTCCGTTATAAATTAAGCTCATGCCATAAGTCAGAAGTCAGGTTAGATAACTGAAAAGATAATAAGCCTTGGTAGTTACAGATTACAAATATTTTCTTTATGTATAGACTTTTTTGGTTTGACTTACTGTCTCTCCAGTAGTCTCTGGTACTTCATCTATTATAATACATCCATTATGGTTTAAAAGTTTGTTTTATATTTCCTGTAGCCAAATGCATGATCTCTTGAGAGTTAAATTTAGTAGATTAAAATGAACTCTCTTCCAACCTTTTTGTATGGCAGCCTGCCCATAAGATCAAAACACGTAAGTGTAGGTTATGTTTAATTTCTAAATCAGAGTGTTGTGGACAGATGTTTGAAAGCTTAAGATGACTCAGATTCCTTTTTCATGGCTTTCTGCCTGGAAAACCATACTGTAGATCGTACCATTTCTGCATTATTGGTATATTGCCATGGTGATGACATATATAATTTTCTCATAACCTTCTGTTAATGGCCCAAACTGTATCTTTTGTAATGACCATGCAACCAAACCACCATGTAAATGTGAAGAACTGCTTCTGACTTTAATGTCAGCTGATCTCAGTCAGATAACATGACAGATGCTAATTATTTTCACTCTTCTCTGCATTTCTTTAAATTATATCCAGCTCAAGGTGACAGACCCAAAATGAGTAATGTCTTCAATTGATGCAGTATGCCCAGCTGTTTCTTCACTGCGTAGCTGTCTTTGTCTGTGTGTGGAACATAGGGTTTTTACAGAAAACTTTTGAGTGACGATTTTATCTTAATATGTGTCCCTCACTGCCGATGTCCATGGTTATGTTGCAGTTTTTGCAGCTAATTTTTCGTCAGAAAAGTAGACAATGCGCTCTTACTCAGTACATTCACATTATTAGACCGGGATTCAAAACTTGTTTGAGAGAACAGGTTTACATAAAAAGATTTCATAGACCCTTAAAGTTACTTGTATATATCAAGGTAAGAATGGTAAGAGAAAGGGAACAGCACTTTTTTGTTTACTTCATTATATCAGCTTAATAAAAAAATTGTTTTGTGCTTCAGTTGTAACCTAATTAATCCACTCAGAATGCAAGCTGCTTAATGTAACAAGGACATCTTTATGACAAGTTTGTTGCTTTCGTAAAGCAACCATAAAAATCCTAAATTCTAGCACATTTTAACTTGTTTTTTCTCTGGCTGCCTTCTTGTTTATAAATTAAATATTTTTACTGTCTTGTTTTGATACTCCTTATTGCTCCTGGTGTAACTTCTCAAAGGACTCTCTGTCTGGGGTGTTGCAGCAGAGCAGATTCAGACAGTTCTGCACGGAGAAGGAAGTGGACAGTTTTGGTTCCCATTTTGCACTTCTGGAACAGTTTAGGGAAGGAAGCACCTTTACACCTTTTATTGTTCGTGGTTGCTGACATAATATCCTTCCCTGACCGCTCTGTGCGTGCTTCCTGCCATTCTGTCAAGATTCTTCTGTGTTGCAGAGAAAGGATAGCGGGTGTGCATGTGTGTATATGTGTGCACATATGTCTGTGTGTGAGTGTTCAAAAGAGAGACAGGAGCAGTCAAGTGATTTGCTGCATTTGTCCTTTAGCTCTTTTCCCTTCTCAAGGCTCAGATCAATCTTCTGTCAGCTACCACTGCCTCTGCCAAATCATATAGTGAACAGAAGCCCGCCAAAAATGAAGTTCCTCTTTTTGTAAGCAGTCTGTTTTGGTTTGGTTTTGTTTTTTTCCTTACTGTTTGGCTTTGCAAAAAAATGCAGAAAACTATAAAACAATAGCATCTAACTCTGTGTTTCTTTAAATGCAATTTGTTTGCTTGTGACTATATCATTAATTTGGAAGGTTTCTTTTATGTGGAGCTACTTCAACAAAGTTTCTTTTTAGATTCTGTTGGATAATTGAAGCCTGAAGTACTATTTGACTTTTGTAGTACATTCAACCTTTCTAGTCAATGTGCTTTATTAGTGTTAGTGAAATAAAATTTTACCCGTTAACAGGAACTTTAAATACTTAATACTGCAATCCTTGATCCTGCAAAAACTTTCAAAAGGTATTGAGAGCACTGGTGAAGTTCTAAGCAGCCATGGGGATTTGTTGGTCTCCAGAGTTCTTTACATTCTGTTTGACTTGGAAATTACCAGCCTTTGAAGGTTACAGCCCTTGCATGAGATGACTTGATTTACTTATCTGAATTTCACTGATTGGGAATCAGTCCAGCTATCTTTTTTATGTATGTACTAATGAAATATGTAGAACTTTGAGCAAACACATAGTAAGAATTGCACTTGAAGGACTGTGTGTTGATAGGTGTGTGTATATATATACATATATATATATGTGTGTGTGTATGTCTGTGTCTGTGTGTCTGTGTAAAAGACTAAGTGAGATATAGAGAATGCCACAGGCTTCCCAGTTTGTTTGTAGTAGTAGTAAGAATAGCAGAAATTGGGGTTTTTTTAAAAGGAAATAGATTTGCTACAAAAATTGAAAAACTTTTGATTGAAATTAGACTACTAGGCAAAATGCAAACTAGGACCTACAGGAAGACTTTTTTTTTAATCCATGGAAGGAAACTTAACTCACTGCCCGTTTAAGCAAATTTATGTTTCTTTGCAAATTATATGTTTTATATGGATGACCTAATTATATATTTTATGCAAAATTCTGCTTATCAAGTCTTGCATGAATTACTTTAAGATAATTTTGTGCGGATCACAGGAATTTTAAGGTTCTGACTTTAAACTGCCTGTAAAAGCTGTTGTTGTTTGAAGATTGGTCTTAAATATGGAACTGATAAGTGTGTGGGAGGGACTCAACATACTGCTCCTCCACTATGATTTTTATCCTTCCTGACAGAGTTTTCTCAGTATTAAGGTAGTTTTTTTTCTGAACTCACTCAGCATCAGCATCTTGATCTGCAGAGCAGCTCATCTTCACTAACCTCACCACTGCTCTAATCTGCCCACCCTGACCTTCCACCCTGCAGTGAATAGAATCTTAGGCAGACAGAGTAAACCGATAGCACCACTGGCCTCAGCTGAATGAAAGGAAAGGAAGTTGTTCCATATGCATTTGCTGTGGATTAGAGTGCGGGTTTTCTGCTACAGAGAAAGCCTGTTAGACTCCTCTGAGTCCTGCATGTGCATGGGAAACACCATTCTAACTTGTGCTTTGTGTCAGGGGTAAGGCTATAGGAAAAACAGGAAAGAAACCCAATCCAAGGAAATCTAAAATTGTTTCTAAAAATAGACTGGGTTTGTTTGTCAACACTGAAAATCAGATAAGACTGTCTCCTAACTTTGTTTGGAAAAAGACTTTCAAAAATACATTTACAAAATAAATTTATTTCAAAGTTTTGGATTTTTTTAAACTTTTTTTTGCTGTTGCAAATATAACCACAACCTTTGTATCTTTTTAAGCAGTGAGAAGTTATTGTTTTCAAATATAAAAAGCAGAAAAGAATTTTTTCAGTCTATATTTTATTATATTTACAATATGAATTGTTCAACATTCTGTGTTCTGCATTATGGTAATGATATATAAATATGCCCAGAAAATAATATAAAAAGACATTCATGTACAGAAATGCAGTAAGTATTATACTTCAACATTTGTTTTGCCCAACAGATTAATTACATCATAGTGGCTAGCTAGAAAATTCAGACTGATTGTTTATTCATCAACCTTTTTTTTCTTAGAGTGCTAAAACACTTGAGCAGCTTAAAGCTTAATGTATGCAAAGAAAATCAAAGGAGAATTGAAGATCAGAAAGAGCGAGATCTAGCTTTTCTACCTCAGTAGCTTTGAATCAGAGCCAAATAATGGATTAAATGATCAGGATATCATCTTAGCGTTATGTAACATATTGTGAGAATTTATCAAGTTGGCTGAGAGACGGAATAGAATAAATAAGGAAATACCAGACTCAGTTTTAAAATCACTAATTTTTTATTTCCAAGGCAATAGTTTTACTGCACTATGGAGCTAATACAAAAATTTCAAAAGAACAGTTAAATTCATATTGTTCAGATTTCTTTTGCCTCTTCTGTGTTTCAGAAAACTTTGTGGTGTTCTATTAAAAATATATAAATATACAAATATGGTAAATTAAGATTATAAAGGGGAAAAAACTTGTGTCTTTTAGCTTATAGTAGACTAAATAATTTTTTGTATTTTTTTCTATTTCCATGGGCTCTTTTATTGTTAAAAATACTTTGTATATGATAGAAATTAATTATGTGGTTTATAACATTTTGTGAAATATTTTCCTGCATTGTGTGTTTTTATATACTGTACGTATCTCTCTTCAGCTCTGTGACAGAGCCAGTATTGTAAAGCTTATGCATTAATAAAACAGTGAAAATATTTTTCAAAACAGTCTTAAATTGTCGTCTGCCTCTATTGTCCTGTTTTTATAGAAAATATGTGTTTGCGGGTTATAAATCCTTTATCAGAATATTTTAGAATTTACACTGAAATGAAATGAGGGAAAAGTGAACTAGTGTTTTCTTCAAGTATCTTCAGTAATACTTCCAGTAATTTATATCCTTAAAAAATAAGGTTAAGAATTTTGGATTTAAAGTAGATGATATCTCTTATATATCAAGTAACACTTTAATAAATGTCCATCGTATTTGCATAATGAGGGAAATTATCGCCTCTGCTGTCAAAACACAAAATTGTTTTCCCTTCAGAAATGAATTAGCTGGCCTGCTGAGCATACATAGATACAGAATAGCTCATTAACTCTCTGATTTAGGTAATTTGTCATATTAGAGCTGCGAATGATATTTAGAGACATCTAATTCCATTAAAATTTTTTAAAATGTGTATTTCAATCTTTTTCTTTATTTCTTGATATATTTGTGTTTGGGGCTTTCTTTCATAAAAGTAAGCCTTTGAATAAAATGTTTTTCTCCATGCATTACTTATTTTATAAGTGCAGTAATTTTTTATTATAATTTACTTGTACACTAAATTATAATGAGGATGCTTGGCCAGCTTCATACAATAACTTTCATGTGGTTATCAATTTCATAGTATCATTTGATTTCCTTTCTGTGTTTAGCAGGAACGGATGCGGGGGACTGTGAACTGAGTAGTGCAAGTGCTGAAGAAGGAGGTTTGTTTTGAGGAAACAGGAAAGAGGAAGAAAAGAGAAGGGAAAAATACGTAATTTTAAGGAAGAAGGAGAGAAAAAAAAACGGGGACTATGGGGAGAAAAAAGATTCAGATTACAAGGATTATGGATGAACGTAACAGACAGGTGAGTTGAAAAAATACCTGAACTTGAACATTATATTCATAAGGTGACTTATTATCAAAAGTGATTAAAAAGTTGATAATTCAGTGTACCTATGCATATAGAAACATATATGTATACATATACAAAATGTATGTTAAACTATCAAAGAAAAAATACTTTTGAAAACAACCTGAAACACAGTGTTTTCAAGTTTAGTAACATGCACAGTTAGGAGATTATTACTTGAGGACTTGATTCTACAAAAACTGCTATGTGTGCTCTACTCCACACTTGCTTTGACCTCATTCTGGAATACACATGGTTAAACATATCTGTGAGTTGTTACTGGATACAGGCTTTTAGTACTATATTTTGTGAACTGTTTTAATATGAGTTATTATAATATGAGGACTTTCATTTAAATTCAGACATCCCAATTATTTATGCTTCTTCACCTTTGCAATGTCTTTATTTTTACCTCCTTCATATGAAAATTACACTGCTTCATAAAAAGTCTCATCTTTTCCTGTCTGAATTTTTAAAAGAATTTGAGTAGCCCAACATGTTCTAAAACCCACATACAATAATATTAGCATGTTGTAGCTATAAAACAAAGCGACAATCACTGCTTAACTAGGTCGAACAGGACCAGTTAATTTTTACCTCTGTTTTAAATAAAATGGCTAGGGAGCTGTCACATATTATCAACACTATCACTGCTAGTTTAAATATGGTCATAAATTAGAGAATTTGCTTCCCTGTTTTCACAAAAATAAAATTCAATAACTGACATCTTCAAATAAAATCAGTGAAAGTTGCTGCTGTTTACAGTTGGTGTAAATGAATGGATGTTTTGTTGAAACTGGAGATTCACAATTATGAGAATCTCTCCATATAATTATTTAATACTATGATTAATGTTCTTCATACACCTGGCTGCAATTTAGGAATAATCTTCAGTAGCTGATTTTTAAGAGCTTGACACTGAGTTACTATTAATATAGTAGTACTACTAATTTGATCCATAAATTTCTTCATATATTCAGGGATTTTTTTAAGAAGCTGTTAGTCTTGGAGGATTTTATAAAGCCATAAAAAACTCAGCCTAAGCATAACAACAAATTATAGTCCTTAAATATGCTTTCCAAGAATTTGAAAATTTTGTAGTGTTAGTAGTAACTTGTGATCTCCATAGCAGAAAATCATGTGTAACAGCAAAATGTTCTTTATGGTAGACACATTTTGTGTTTTCCCTAAAGGTTGCCTGTTCTTGTGAGACAAGCTAAAAAGCAATAATTCTAACAATATAGAATTATCTTAATATTTATTTTAATTGTCTTATAACTTGGAGTTGAAGTTGGATTTGAAATTGGGTTTAAAATATTGAATTTAATTTATTATTAAATATTAAGTTAGTAGTTGTTTGAAACTTACCCATACTACAATGGTTTCTTTTTGAAGGGAACCTGAATTATTCTGTAAATGATAACACAAAATTTTGCCATTCATAACATTAGTTCATACAACAGCTTCAATATCAACTTGCTTACTCAAATACAGGATTCACAGAGATTTTAGCTCCACTTTTTTCAAAAAAATATCTTTCAAGGGCTTAAATATACTTTTAAAAAAGAAGACAGCTAGTCTTTCAAATCATTCACAGTAGAGTTTCAAGATTTTCAGAACCAGCTTTCAGAACTAATAATTATGAATAAAACTAACACTAGAATGCTAACAACTGTAGTGTTAGTGTAGGAAGTGTTTGTCTTGCTAGCATTTCTTAGACTCATAGAATCACAGAATGGTTTAGGTTGGAAAAAACCTCAAAGACCATCTAGTTCCAACTCCACTGGGCAGAGAGTCCTTCCAAAAGACCGGGTTGCTCAAAGCTACATCCAGCCTGACCTCAAACACTTCTAAGGGACAGGGTAGTGCAGCTTCTCTGGGCAACCTGTGCCAGTGCTTCACCACCACCACAGTAAAGAAGTTTTTCCAAATGTCTAATCTAAACGTACTCTCTTTCAGCTTGAATGCATTCCTTCCCATCCTGTCACTCCATGCCCTTGTAAAAGTGCCTCTCCATCTTTCTTGTAGACTCACTTCAGGTACTGGAAGGCTGTAGTTAAATTCCCCCAGCCTTGTCTTTTCCAGGCTGAACAATCCCAATTCAATATTTGCTGATGTTGGTTAGCCACTGTGAAGCTGGAGGTATAGATTTACATTATTTTACTCTCCAAATCATAAAACTGGCTTGATTCTGCTTTTTTATTTTTACTAATATGTTAACGATAATTTTAAAAATATTTCTACTGACTTTATCTTGCATTTAGTGCCCTGATATAAAGCTCAATGAAGCCAATGAAAAGGTTTTTGTTGTTTCATTGGACTGTAGGACCAGGCTTTTTAAGTGTAGTAATATATAAGTGATTAAATAATATTTTCAATAATAGCTGATTGATGTTTTAACCATTTATATGAGATGTACTTTTTCACAAACCTCACTGGTTCTTAAAATATCACAAGATATTGCTGCTTTAGTATAGCAGCATCAGTTTATTTGTTTTCTAACTTGCACACTTCCAGTAATCTTAAAATATTAACTTGTTTATAATCCTATATTTTCTTCTTATTTGATTGCATAAATATATACAAAAAAAAGATTAAAAGGTTGCAACAGAAAAAAATGGTTAAAAGTTTTTGATTAGTAAAGCTAAGATAACAGCTCAAGCACAGTTCCACAAAGCCTCTATGTAGCTCCATTTACAGATAGAGACGTTTTCTTTCTACCTCACCAAAAAATGTTTGCAAGAACAGCAGTAAATCAGTATGCTAGAAACTGCCTTATTGTTGCATATGTTTAAACACAGCGTGGTTTCACAATACAAGGTATGTTACATATGATATACCTGCATGGTGCATCCTCAGCTGTTCTCAAGCACATAAATCCTCTGCAGTACTGCACATTCTGGTAAAAATATGTGGAACACGTATCATACGAGGAGATATAGCAGTACTGTAATTATTCTGTCTCCTCTCCCAGTGCAAAGGTGAATCTATTTGGAAAGCAGGATATTTGCAAAAAGGTTCAAGTTGCTACAAGGCCTGGGGAACAAAATTTTTGTCCTTGCTTTCCCAGCCTCCTGAATAGTTATCTGTGTCAACTGTTGAATGGTGTGTTTGTTCTGTCAGTGAAACAGCTGTTTTCTTGCACACTACTATCTGCTATAGTTGGAGACTCCCCTGTTCTTCAAAGTGGATTGGGAAGGACAAAAATAGTGTTAATCTCCCTTCAAGAGAATTTCTTCTGAGCAAGTCTAGTTGGTTGGATTTGTGTACTTTAGTGACCATGCTGATAATAAATGTAAGTTCAAACTATCCAGAGCCAGATTTCTCACTGCAAATCTCACAGAAATATGCAATATGAGGATACAATCTGTGCTTTTCCAAAAACTATTTGAAACTTTTATTTTTGGGGATAAATTAAAGGAAAACTACTGCAACCTAGTCATTAGAGGCCCAGTCCTTTTACCCTGGCCTGCTTAAGAGTTCTCACATCAACTTTAGTGAGTGCAGAATTCAGGTTTTGAACTAGGAGGAGCCATTGATTTAATGTTGTTGCATGTGGGCTGCAAGTTGGCTGTGTTTTTCTAGACCTCGTTGTTACCTTGTGGTGACAAAGGTAGCAAGAATGTTTGACTCTATGAATGATCATGAATTCTCTTTGGTTGTGAAAGTTTCAGAGAAGCCTATCTGAAAAATTCCCTTTCACTGCTCTTTGACACATGTAGAATGAGTATGAATAACTGCCAGGGCTAGATTAAATGTTTATTTATTTTGTGTAGTTTGATTACCACCACAGTATTAAATGGAAATGAAAACTCTCAAGTGAATCCTGCTATAAGCAGCCAATGTGACCAAATACTTTTTTTTTATTCTTGTGGTAATTCTTGGATAATATGGTCTTCATAAATTATTCCTGACTACTACAAGTTCTTTCTGCAGAAATTTCAATTGAGCAGATTGGAGAAGGCTTCTGTGAACAGTTCTAGGTTGGTTAAAAAAGAGGAGGAAGGTCATTTGGAAAAAATGTGTGAACTTTAATTTCCTGTGTTTTCTTAATTGAAAGAAATAATTCAGCTACCTTTGCTGTGGTCAACATACGAAGGGAAAATTGTATTCATCTGCCTCAGAAAAGTCCTTGTATTTTTTCTGTGCTTTTACAAGTCTGAAATATTTTGTTAGTTTTAAAGATAGCCTTTTGTGGTATGCTTTGTATGGGGACCATCTGAAACTCTCTTTGCAGCCATCCAGACAGGGCTGTCCAGGCCTAAAATAAATAGGTGTAATGACATAAATGATATTGTATTACTGTTATACAAGGTCTCTCACAAAATATCTCATTAAGTCCATGGTCTGCAAGCTAAATCCAGAGGTACATTGACTGAGGAAGGAGGGCATATTGACCCAATGTTTTTCTGCTGTCGGATCTGGAACACTCTCTTGCATTTGATCCCCATTTTTTTCTAATTAGTATTAGGAAATATGAAGTCTTACAAGGTGATGCACCATTTTTTGTCCCTATGATTTTCTTGCTCATTAGTTCGTGCATTTCTTCCTACTTCTGAAGATTCACAATTAAAACTGAGTTTATCTTATCTCATGATTCTGCACAGTGTTCATTTATTTCAATTTGTAATGAGCTGCTTGAGCCTTAACTATTATTAAATACCATAGTAAGTGCACACTTCAATATTAAGGTGTTTAACATTGAGACACCCTTTTTAAAGCATCACATCTGTGTAATTCAGTAGGGTATAACAGTAACAAACACTTGCTGTTTAATTTTTTCATGCCCAGGCTTTTTATCATTCTTTAATTTCAGAAAATCTGTAAAGCTATAAATTGAGAATTACTGAGGTATCAGCTCAGTAGAGAACAAATCAAAGCAGATAAGTAGAGTGAGGTTATGGGTCAGGGGAAGAATATCCTAGAGGGAAATGACCATTTGCAGGAAGACCTAGATTTGTTCTGCTGACTTCAATACCTAATGCTGCTAGTTTCAAAATTAATTTCAGCCTCGTATATCTATTTTCGTCTGTGTTTCAGCTCTATTTAAAAGGAAAGGGTAAGAGACTATAATCTAAATCAGAAGCTTCCCTATTGAAAGAGTGAAGAACCTTGAATAATATTAAGGCCAACATGAGCACAAGACAGATAAAAAACATTTTTCCCACCTATTTACTTATATTTTCAGTATTCTTTCATGAAGCATCTTCATTTTATCCAAGATATGAGATTTCCCCACCTGCCCCCAGGGAAGTGTTTTCACATGAAAACGTAACTGCTTGACTATGCAACTAAGCATAATTTTTTTCAATGAACCTTTGTCTTAAACATCACATTTTATCTTTTACACATTTTTAATTCATTGTTTATATTAAATTGCACACAGATATATACTTGAAATATAGCATTAAAATTAATCATTTGCCTTGGTTTTTTAGAGGTAAAGTTAGGTTTCAGCAAGAAAAGAATTGCACCCCAATTTTTGAAGACTCCTAATTTGTAGTGATTTGTACAGCTCTGGCAACACTTTTCATGTTATGCCAGACTACCTGAGAAGTAACATTTTAAGAGAGCTATTGAAATGAACTGTGAATTTCTAGAATGCAATATTTTAAGGTGAAATGTGCTTGTATTACAAATTGATGTTCTAAGCATAATTTAGAGTGAATTATCATAAGGTAAATATTTAGGTCAAATTACTTTTAATTTGAAGTGTGAGCAAGAAGCCTAAGTAAAGAGAGTGCAGTTGTGAATGAGACATCTGCCAACACAGTAGAGCTGAAAAATAGTGCAGACATAGGCACAGCCTTGCTGTCTTGCAAGGAATAGTTTAGAAAACCCTGGGGGAGAAGGAGCTGGAGGTGGGAAGCAGAACTGAAGCCATTGTGGAGGGGAAGAAGTTACACTCTTCCTGTTATGACAGGAAATGCAGACAAATGTGCTTCCTGACCATTTGCTCAGCAGGGAATGAAATATTCTTTGACCTTTACCTTATGAACATTTTAGCAGCACAGAACTAGTAAACATGTTTTTTACAATAAACATCTGTTTGTACCTGCCAGAACTGGTGATAGTATACCAAAAAAAATAGGTCAGCTTTTGTGTATATTGTATTAGCTACTGTGTTTTTGAGATTATGTTTTTTTCCTAGAATTTGTACGTATATGTAGATCTGTCTATAAAGGATTTAATCATATCTCTCTGGTTCAACAAAAGGAAGTGAAGAATCAGAAATTAGCCGTGATTATTCTTTCATTCCTGTTTGGTCATGGATCCTAATTTATACGTTAAAATGGGAAGCCTATTGATACTGGCTGCCCTCCTAATTTCTAAGGTTGCTGGATCATCTTTAATTAATATATCTTTCAATTTTATCCCTCCTTTCTTTTCTTTACATGGGAAAAACTTACAAGATTGACCCTCTTCTTGGATTTGGGCAGATTGAATAGTATCATTACTTTAAGTATTTGATCTGTTATTTATGTAAAGATTCTGAAAATGTGGTGTAACATTAAAAACCTTTTTTATATGGGTTAATCATGAACATTTCATTTGTTATGCCTATAATTTCAGGGCATCCTCCTAGAACTCCTCTTTGTCTGGACTATTCAGCAAGTCATAGCTCAATATGCTTGAGGCTTTCTGGGACAATAGCTCATTTACTAGCATAAATCAATGCTGTCTCATCCCTGTAAGTTATGCTGGAGGGTTATAAGAACATGGAAGTAGTCTGCTGAAAGTCTTTCATTTAATATTGTGTGCTAGACTATTGCATAAAAGAAGGTTTGTCTAGGTCAAATTCTGCATTGCTGTTGTTTGCCAGTCCCATTTGAGAGTTATTGTAAAGATTGTTTCAGCCAGACCTCTTCATATGACAAACAGCTCTAAACAAAAATCAGAGGAAAATAAGAGCAAAAAGGGAAGAGGGAATATGACAACTGTTTTTGCCTCTCCAGTTGTTTGAGGTTTCAAAATGATAGGCTTAGGTGCTTGGCAGTGACATCTTAGTGAAGAGCCCCTCTGATTACACCTGGCCAACTTGGCCTTATGTTTTAAGTTGGGTAGACTGCTCACCTCCTGTTTATCACATACATCATATCTACTGTGCTTACTCTAGTCCTCGTATCAGAAATTTAGACATTCCAGATGAAATAAGGAGAAATAGACATTTCTTTTTGACAACATGGTGCCACTATCAGATACTTGTGTGCATCAGTGATCCCTCTTCTTAACCTGTTTAAGGGCAGGAAACTTATTTGGAAAGGATTATGTGAAAATTCCATTTCTCTCATTTTCCTATGTCAGCAGCTCTATATCTGTATAGTCAGAATAGAAAGAAGTATGGAGAGCACAGTTATTCTGACACTGGCTGGACTGAACTACTGGAAACATTGTCAGACTGCTACTTTGAAAACATAAAGTGTTAGCACATATGCTGTGACTATTAGTGACAAATAAGGAGTGATGTTATGGTTCAGCCTCTTGTAGTTTGTGAGATTTCAGAAAAATTACTAGAAGGATCTGAATTAAAACTAAAACTAAACTAAACTGAACTAAACTAATCCCAAACCAACTCCCACCAAAAGAAGGAAACAATGACCACATGGCAAAAAAGACAGATAATGTATCCTGAAGGTTGTATTCATTAAATGAGGGTATTTATGGATGCATGTTTCTTCACTGATATATTAAAATCTATAAGAAGTAAAAAATTGTCATTACAAATTTAGTTAAATAAAGACTATTTCCAGTGGCCAGCATCCCCATTTACAAACCCAACACAGCTAAATTAAAATTTCAGCAGGTGAAAGAATTTGTAATTGCAACCAAGCAACCGTACCTTTTAATTTATGTAGCTTAAGTAAGTTTGACTTAATAGTGATTAAACAAGAAAGTCTTCTCTGCACCAAATTACCCTCTAAATGGAGCATATGAGTGTGTGACACACACACTTGAATTCAGGCTGTTTTCAGCTCCACTTCCATATATACACTAGTCCATTTGAGAGTTGTATCCATGGAACTGAAGAAAAGCCAGAGTTTAAGTGGAAAAACATCCTTTTTAACAATTCTCTTTTTTCAATGCCTTTCTTTTAGCACATGTGTTTCACCTTTAGTTAGAACTCCATCCAAAATGCATAAAGATCTCACCTTGATTTATATCAAGGAAATTGAAAGTTGGCTACTTCACTGTAAGTATTTTATAATCAAGTAACCTCTTGATTAACTCACACCATAAAAAGTCATCAGCATTAATGCTTATTCATACACAAAAATGCTTCAGACTTCTGTAACCTACCTTCTTGGTACCACCATTCTTATTAAGACAATTACATTTAAAATAAATAGATAAAAATTAAATAAGTAGAATAATCATAGTTCTAAGGTAAATATAAAAGACTAATGGGTTTTGAGTTAATACTAAGGGATAGAATTAAGTTATTTTTGGTAGGATTCAGAAATAATTTTGGTGCACTCCACGCCCTGCTCTTTTTCCAGTATATGTAAAACAATGCATTCAGGCATCTCATATAAGTATTTAGAAATTGCATAATTGTTGAAAACCTTGGATTTTATATACACATTCTTAGAAAGGTTTTAAAGACCGTTGAATGTTAGCCTCCTATCTGTTCCACTTTCCACTTCACTTTAATTTTTCATAATTTTCACACTGTCATTATAAAATATTCTATCCCAAAATGACCACCTAAATTGCTTATCCTTCTCCTAAAGAGAAGTAGATTTGTTAACTGAAAAACTTACAAATTAACACTGATTTAGATAGCAGGGATAATTAAGCATATGTTGACTAATATCGTGAGGAAATGACATGTAGTGATTTGATTCTTCCTGCTGAAAAAATTAAATATTAAAGAGATATTGAAGTGTATGCAATTTTGGGGGTGTCTTATTTTAAATATGTAGATGAATTTTCTCACTGTGTGTATGTTTTCCTTCAGTGTCACTAGTGTTGTTTATGTCAAATGACAAAGTAACATTGTCAGTTGTTAGATGACACTACCAAGACTGAGTAATTTGAACACAGTATTTAATTATAAGACTATGTGAACACATGAATTTTTTTGTGACGTAGCTACAGTTTGTGCTCATGACAATGTGAGTGTCTTGTTCATTCTCAGCATTAAGTCAGTTCAAGCATAATCAGAAGTTCTACAATTGAGTGTAGGTTGCACGCTGCCTTCCAGCTAGACAAAAAAGAACAAATGTTTTAAATAATTTATGCTAATTTTTACTTCTCAACAAAACTGGTTCAATACCTGAATATTATCAGCTACCTTAGAGAATATTTATTAGATACCTTTACTGTGGACAAGTATAGTTAACATAGCAAATGGTGAACAAATTGAACAAATAAAGTTAAGTAATAAATACTGTGTTTACTTATATCATTCACAAAATTATTTTAGTGTACGGCATATTCATCTTCCTTATGTAGCCACATAGAAGAATGTATCCAAAGAGGTAATTTGGGTAATTTTGGCAATTTTGGCTTGAAGAGTATTCATAATCTTTTCTGAAGTTACTGACAGGACATTTCACTATAAATTTGAAATGTTCTCTATTATAAACTCTTGTAAAAGCATAATAAATTTACATCTGTGTATATGGATTATGTATATGTAAAGATAAACCACTATGGATGCCATATTTAAAAAGAAGTGAAACAGTAGTAGACACAATTGCCTTTAATTCATTAATCAGCAGTTACAGAAAGGATTATCTGGTACATTCAGAAAATATTAGAAAGATCAAGAAATTAAAACCAAATTAAATTCAGAGCAATTAAGATTATGCTTTAAAGAAAGAGAAAAGGAAGATCTAGATGATTTGTTGTTCTGGTTTGTGGGGTTTTTTCACTGTCCATAAAAAGGATCTCTAACCAGTATCATTCTGGTTATGAGTATTATGAATTAAGTATCTGCCCTGCAGCAGAGCTGAGTGGTTTTTCAAAATGTTTCGGAGTTTTACCTAACAGTAAACACAAATGGTGGCTTTAAGGATATTTTTGTACTGGGATGGATTTTAATGGTGAAAAGCATGCTAAATGCAGAGATACTCCACCTACAGCACAGTGGTCAAGAAGTTGATTGAAAGGCATGTAAGATGCAGAAAAATATGTTGAATTAGTACGTTTTATTTTCTGTATCTTTAATTATTTCTAAAACAAGCTTTTATATATATGTATCCGTGTATCTCTCAACCACTGCATTTCATTTTTCTGTAATCAGAGAAACCATTAGAGGAGTATTTTGAAGACAAGGATTTTATTATCATTATTATTATTATTTAGAATTTGAGTGAAGTTTTGTTACCTGTCTCATTATTCATTCCAAATATCAAAAGCCATGATAAACAAATTTAGAAAGAACTATCAATTATGCATGCTTGATATCAGTGCTGTAGAAAGTGGTTTTATAAAATGTT
Organism: Lycocorax pyrrhopterus obiensis; assembly: GCA_014706295.1. Taxonomy (NCBI): domain Eukaryota; kingdom Metazoa; phylum Chordata; class Aves; order Passeriformes; family Paradisaeidae; genus Lycocorax; species Lycocorax pyrrhopterus. The sequence goes on from JACSVZ010000014.1 coordinate 61,672,808, forward strand.
TGAATAATTGTATTTAATGGCAATCCATCTTTTCTTAACAGTACGTTGACAGAGGCTAAAATGATTGAAATTACAATAAAAGGAATAACATTCAGTATGCATTTGGGAGAATAAGTGTTCACAATATGGGCACAAAGCCTCGTCTTTCTGAGACAGTCTAACAAATAGGGATTAGCAATGCTTAAAAAGTCACGTTTCCTTGGCCTGACATGCTGGGATTTTAAGGTAGTCTGGGGTTGCCCTCAGCATTAACTTGCATTAGAAGTGTGACAAGTTAAAACAGCAGCCATATGAATCACAGACAGGCAAATCTTGCCTCAGCATTAAAGAGCAGAGGTGCCACTGTTGGTGGGATGGTAGCAACAAATGCAGAATCAGGCAGACCAGTAAACCTGGTTGTGTGCATATCCTTGACATACCAAGTACCTTGACTATGTGTTAAGTTCGATTAATTGCAGGCTTAGCAAAACCAATTTTTGTCTTAAAAATTCCTGTCAATGAAAATTATTTAATAGAAATTGCACATATGAAGAAACAAGGGAGAAAAATTCAACCATACAATTATCTTAAACAGCTCTTAGTAGTTTCTTATTTCAGGTCACATGTCTTACTGGAACTTGTAAGCTAGTGCAGAAAAGCAGACAAAAAAAAAAAACATTTAATGTGCAGGTCTTCATTGTCAAAACAGTCCCAGTGGAAAATTATGGTTTTGTAGAGAATAATTATAATTTTCATACTGCCTGGATTTTGCACGATGTCAGGGCATTAGTTGGCCTACTGAGAACTTGTAAACACATCCCTGTTTCTTTCCTATATGACATGATCTAAAGCCCTTTGTACTTAAAAATGCCAGTTCGTATTCCTAAGCATATGGCTTGAAATGAAATATGATATGTGTGTTCAGAAAAGACTTTGTTTCAAAGGCTGCTGACTAGCTATTGTTTTTTCTTCATTCATGCTTTATAATTCTCATTTCTCACAGGTGTGAGTTTTTAACACTAGATGTTTCTTCAAAACTATTGTGTTGTATTGTGAGTGATGTATCTCTTTTCTACTACTTAAATGCTTATGAAATAATTTCTTTGCTTCAAAGCTAGCAGGAGTTGGGGGGCTTTAAATCAAAGTCAATGGCTATCAGAAAAAAAAATCAGAATTGACTGCACTTGTTCAAACTATTTACAGCTGCTAATCTGAGGTGCAGTTTTTAAATATTGATGGAAAAGATGCATGCAGTCTAAAGGGTACCTGAATTTAAAAGTTACAGAGAGACATGCAGTATCAACACTTCATAGTACCACTAAATGAAAATACCCCATGGTCTTTACCTGTATCTCAAGTTTCGTGCAGTGATAATTAGGTATTATTTCTCCCTTGTGTAATACATACATACACACATATATATTCTATTTTGGAGCTGTATTTGTATTTATGCATTTGTTTCCTGAGCATATCCAATTCAAAGACTAGAGCAGTTCCACATTATATTTCAGAAAAAAGAGAGAAGGACTACAGAGAGCAACTTGTGGGTTTCTGATGGATGTTTTTTGCTTTTTTTTCCAGGTGACTTTTACAAAGAGGAAATTTGGGTTAATGAAGAAGGCTTATGAGCTTAGTGTTCTGTGTGACTGTGAGATTGCTCTGATCATCTTCAACAGCACCAACAAACTGTTCCAGTATGCCAGCACCGATATGGACAAAGTGTTGCTGAAATATACTGAGTATAATGAGCCGCATGAGAGCCGAACGAATTCAGATATTGTTGAGGTAAGACTTCATGTTTTGCTCTGAGATGGAGGTGCTCCAAGTAGATTGTACCCTCAAGTGACATAGCAGCGGGAGAGCAGAACAGGACAGCTGTGTATGGGCTTGGACATTGGAGTTCATGAAGCCAAAGCTGCAGGAAATCCATGTCTTTTGTGAGCAGTTTTATCCTTCTGAGTCTTGCAGAAACTTCTACAAAGGGATTTCTGGCTCTGTATTGTCCAGCTTTCTGTGCTGCTTTGTCACTTTGTCCCATTAATCCTCTCCATGCCTTGACCACTACCTACCAGCTGAATCTCCCACTTGTCTTCTACTGTCTTCCAGGGACATACTCTCTGGAAAACTTTGCATACTTTGACTCCACAATCCAAAAGTTATAATATTGTCTGTCCAGAAGGAATTAAGAATACATTGTAAAAGATGTGGGAGAAGATTTAGAACCACTTGTTGGAGGCATTTGACTGAATTTTTTAGCTTTTTGTTTGTTTACAAAGAATGTCTAATAAAATGCAAGTTGATTTACAATCTGCTCAGTAAAAATATATCAGCTACCCACACAGAATATTGTTTCCATAATATAATAGTAACAGTATCAAAGCAATAGTGTCAGAATGCTAGAAACACTTTTTGTTTTTTTTTAATTAGAAGGAAAATTTTTTATTTACAATTACTGAAAATTATTCATTTAAATTTAAGATTTTAAAATTTAAGTTTCTAATACTTGCAGAAAAGTCAGTTTACTTTGCAATCACATTTGGATTCAAGCCATGAAAAATACATGAAGCCTTCAATGATTTTGTTGCTATTAACAAAGCACTCTCATCTTAGACAGATATCTAAAAGATGGGTTATGTGACCTATACAACTCCAGTTTTAAAAGCACATGACTGATTAAGGATCTAATGGCTCAATTAAAAATGTAGTGGAAGGATGAGGACCTATCTGAAGGGTCAGTGAAAAATTATTCCTGAATATATTGGTGTATACACTTAGTTTACTCCAGATCTTTATAAATTTAGTTTCAGATTTTTGAATTATCTGGATGTTGTCTGAAACGAGACTTTGATGCTTTTGGAATCTTCACCAGGGTTAGTCATGTTTTTGAGACTAGCAATGTAAGAAAATGAGTTATTTCTAGATAAAATGTTTTTAAAGGATAAAAGAGTCTGCATAATTAAGACAGTTAAACTTGTTACAAGGAGTCACAGTCACACCACCTTAGATGGGCAAAGACTGCACAGAGGAATATATATATCACTTCTGTCTATCCTTATGTCAGTATCTAGGAAGTTACTGTTTTGCTTCCCTCATTATTTCCTCCCAGATTCTCTCCCCCATTAGAAGAGGGTGAGGTTCTGACAGCACAATAAAATTTAAGTGAGGTAAGACTTGGAGGAAAGTGCATAATTTCTTCTTCCTCTCCATCATCTTTCCTCTCTTATTTCAAATATTTTGTCCAAACATGAAGCCTTTCCTGTCACCTAGATCTGGGAAGCCATGTCCTGTCCAACAGAATTCAAATTCTATGCCCAAAATAAAGTCCTGTCCTCTTTTAGTGGCAAAAAGCCAGAATATTCTTAGCAGAAGAGTTTCCTGTGATATCTTTACTTCTTCCTGCAGGCTTTCTTGTGGAAATAGGTGACTAATCCAGTTAGGGATTTATTACTTGTTTTACAATGAATGAATACTTTTGATCATAAGGACTATGGCTTTTCAAGGAACTTGAATGAAAACTTAAAATTTCAAATAATGTTGACATTTTCAGAAAGAGCACTCACTGCACCAGCAAAATCCCTTTCTGCATAAACAGTGGGCCAATTTAGATAGGCCAATCAGCAGTTTTGCATGCAGATGTGTAATTTTCTGGCTGTACCCAAAGTTTGGTGGGCAGCTCTTTTCACTTCTCTAATAAGAACAAAATAAAAGTAGGTAATTGAAATAAAAGTTATTTAAATTGAACAATAGACATAAAAGGCCAAATGAAGTGAATGTTCTATCAGCTCTGGGTCTGATTTTCTGTTACATTTTTCTATGTTTTCCCTGTAACACAAAATAATTAAACCATATCAATACTTTTACAGTTTCAGAATCCAAGGAGTACTTCTTCAGGGTGTAGGTTGAACTAGAATTCCATATTATCACGCCTTTACTGCATATTGAACATACAGTTACAAGTACAGTAGAGGACAGAGATCATGAAAATATGCAATCTGATAAATGGCTTGACCCTTAGTGTAGTCTGGGTATAGTTTTAGGTACAGGATATAAATCTGCCACACATTTAAATATTTTAATTCATCAGTTAAACCGACTACATTACACATATTTTCCTTGTAAGAAGTCCGTCTTCTTTTCACTTTCAGACAGCTGGATTTCACACTTACAATTTTTAATCTTGTTCTTCCAGAGCAATCAACAGAAGCTGAGAATAAGACAGTATTATTAAATCTGATAATTTTCAACTAAATGTCTGTTCTATAACTATATTTCAGCAGAAGAAAAGGGCATAGCTGTGCTCATAGATTCCTGCACAGTATTAGAGAAAGAAAACTTTTTTAGGCAGACCTATGAAAATTTGAAATTTAACTGTCAACTGTATAAAGGTCTTTAATTTAGAATCCAATTTCTGTTCACATTCAGCATAATATTAACTATTTAGTTACTTTTCAGTCGTGGTAGAACTGTGTAACCAGCCAATGTGGTGTAACTTCTTTGAACTATCTATATTCAAAGAAAATTAAAAGAGCAGCTCTCTAATATGTAGTTAATTACTTTTAAGTCAAACCACTGCTATTCAAATAGAAAAATGACATAACTTTTCATGTATATCTGGATAAAACTGTTAATTGTATTAAGCAAATATTTTCAGTATAATTACTAAGATTAATTATATTTAACATTTCTGAAGAAGTGAGTCTTCAAGCCATAACTTGTTATTTAAAGTATTGGAAGAAAACAAGGTCATATATCTAACAAACATCACACTGTTTTTTAATGGAAAATTGGTTCCACCCAACTTAGAGGTATATGATCTCAATAAATCTATCTTGATAAAAAATGGAATGCTAATATTAAGAGAACTGTAAAGGCCAGTTACTGCTCTTCTTTGAGTTCTTTTGGTTTAATGATTTAAAGAAATAACACTTACTTTCTTTACATAGGTAGCAATTTTATTTACGTGTAATAAATGTAACTGAGATGTTTTTCATTTACTTTATCAAAATGGAGTTGATTAACATGCAATTTGATATATCTGAGTTTTTCAGATCACAAAAATTGTCTACCAGCCGAATGTGTTTCAGTTAACACACAGTAAATATACTTAAAACATACACAGATAAATAAAAGTCAGTAGGTACCCATGAAGGAGAAAATACATGCATTCTATACTCACATTTATCCATTTCAAGCAACAGTGACAGTTATAGCGAGTCTTACCAAAATCTGCGTGGAGATATGCATAAATTCTGGGAAACAAACAAACCAGACAAAAAAAGCAAACAAAACAAAGTCAACCAAACAAAAAAACATTTTGAAACTTCTGTTTAGCATATAACTGGTTTCTTAAAACTGAAGCAATTATGTCCTCACCCACCAAACTACTCATACTACAGTCATTCATTCAATTTTCCTTCAGTTAAAAAGTGAGCATTAGTTGCTGGATTTAGTAATTTCTTTTAAGGAACAGCAGAAACTCTGGAGAGTTCATTCAACACAGAGGAAAAATACAATATTTCATCTTTGTGCTAACCTCCAAGTGTGTATATAAATTCCAACAATAATATATTCAGCATAATTGTGTAAGACTAGGCAATAACTTTCTTTTGGCAATAAGGAAATAGGGAAGAAAAAATGTCAGCATTTTACAACAGTCAAGTATATGCATTATGCTTTCTTTGGATTTATTAGAAATTAGGCCAGATCTTTTTCTTGTTTCTGTAAAACATAAGTAGATATAACACAGCTTATTTTAGTGATATCTCACTGCCACACTGCTGTGGTTAACAAGAATCCAGTTCTGAAGCACTATAAGCCCACTACTCAGAAGCTCAGAAAGGACCTCACTCTTAGACTGAAGGAGGCAGATTTCAGAGCAGGAATATGGGGAAATGTTTTGCTGCAAATATAATTAAAAGTCTAACCATGCTACAGAACTGCTGTGATTCTTCAGCTAAGCCATCAAGCCTTTGCTGATTTAAGGTGAAACTTCCTGCCTGTTTTCTTTCTCGTTGTGTCTTTTTCCTTCTCATTTCTTTCATGTCAAAGCATCAGCTACTATCTCAGCTTTAGAAAACCTCTAGTGAGTTTTCACTAAGCCCTGGTTTTGACTCAGTTTCTGGTATACTGAGTTTAATACACTGAGCCTTGCTCTGGGTGCACGTAAATCATTCCTCCACAAATCACTCACTATTTTATCTTTCAGCTCTCTTTAAACCCCCAATCCATCAATTGCTTTGACCCTGGTGCTATTATTGTCCCTCTTTCTCCAGCTGACTTCTATTCATCAGCTGATTCAGTGGTCACTACCTTTAGTTCAAGTTCTCCTAGTAGGAGAACTTTCAAATTCATCCCATTAAACATATCTTCCATTTTCAGGCAAACATCCATCCATCTCCTCAGTTCCCCTTTACCATACCACTAATCACTAGTAGAGAAAAAAGAGAAACAGAGACTTCATCCTTCTCATTGCTAACTGAGGTTTTATGTCATAAAGGCTGATTATCCACCAAATATCTTAATTTTGCAAAGTTCACCTCATAAAACCGCTAATTTGTATGCACGCACCCACATCTGTCTGATCCTTGCAGCTGTCCATTACCTTACAAAACGTTCTCCCATAAGCTCAGTGTCTTTTCTGAAATATCTCTCTTGTTATCTGCTTTTTGATCTATCTTTTTCTGGCACCTGTCTTCAACTGCTCCTTCATTTCTCTCTCTTTTTTTTTAACCAAGACTTAGAAGAATTTCATGGCCCTCAACATAGATTTGTACGTATAGGAAGATATCAGCTCCTGCAATATACGGTCATATCTTTCTGCTTCAATAGAACCTTTACCTCATCTGGCTTCTCATCTATACATTGTATTACTCTGTTAGGGATTGATTTTCTATTACACTTGATGGTCCTCCATCCTCTTTTGCCTCTTCTTTCTCATGGATATTAGGTAAGTTTGGAAAGCTTGAATTGAGTGAACTCTTGCTTTTAGTGATAGTGAAGACTTCATCAAGAATTAATCTGAACTATTCTCTGAGTTTAATTATTTTAGGGACATTTTGATGGAGTTGCAGGTTTTGCATGGCAAAAAAACCCCCCCAAAAAAGTAGTTCTAATTTGCAATAATATGTCACATTTTTTAATAATTTACACATTATAGATTATTTTGCATGGATAATGAACATCTATCATTGTCTTTTAACTTGTTTTGCATAGGGTCACACATGTTCATCCTCTAGCAACTGCTGGTGAATTGACCATTTACAGAGTATTTTTCCTTTTCCAGTTTGGTGAGCAAGAATTTGGTGAGCGAGAGCAGTCTGAACAAAGAAAAATAAATATGTGCCACAATTTGCAGCTGCATTTTCCCCTAAGAGCAAGAAGTGAGGTTTTGAACATGTGAAATTCTGCCTGCAGATTGCTCATGCTTTGTGTTTTACAGCACATGGAGAAATCTTCACAGACCTTAACATTAAGATGGCAAGGAACAAAGTATTACCAAGCCCTGTAGGGCGGTGGAATTCAGAATTTTTTTATTGTGTGCTTTTTTGCTTGTTAAACAACCACTTTTACTCTGAAAAAAATGAGCCTAATGAAAACATAAAACTAGTGATAGACAGCAGTTCGTTCTTCCACTGATTTGTAGAATAGTTTGAACTGAAATCCGGTTGTTTTTAGTATGGCCAGCCCAAACGTGTTAATTGACATAGTTTTAAATCTCCTTGAGGGACTTGAGAGTTAACACTTAGTGCAGCTTTAGCACACTAGAAGGTTGGAGTTGATGGGAATGGCACTCAGGTGGCCATGGGCAGTATTTGTGTCTGAGAGGAATGCCGTGGTCCTGTTTTGCTCGTGGACTTACTGCACATTATCCCATCAATCCTTACAGATGTGCTGTGGGTCCTGTAGCACATGTAGGGTTAGTCACTTGATGTGGAAGTTCTGAATGAGATAAAGAGAAAAGAAAATATCTTCTGTCAATTATTTCTAAAGGTCACAGAGCTAATGACTAGCTAGGAGGTTAATTAGATTCTGAAAGCCTGTTCATATCAATTAAGTCTCTTATCTGTATATTTGTGGTAAATAAGCCCACGCAACTCTCTAAATGTTCTCTTTTCAGGAAAAGTAAGGCAACTGTTGTAGCTTGTCTAATGTAGTAAGTGTATTTTCTTCTCTTGTCATCATAACATAATACTACGTATAAACAAGGCATGAAATACACATCAAGTCAGCTCTTGAGCTGCGGAAATCAGGGGATTTCTTTCAACTACCGTGGGCTGAAGATCTGGGACAGTATGGAAAGTAAGCCTGTATGTAAGAAAGGTTATTCAGGGTGATCTAAAGACAGTACAGTGTATTGGATACTGCCCTGGACTAGGACTCATGAGACCTGGGTTTTATTAATAGCTTTGCCAAATACTGTTGTGTGACCTTGGATAAGTCACATTTCCTCCTAATGCTTCAGTTTCCCTATCTGTGAAATGGGGATATCATTATTGATTTCCTCTGTAAATTGGTTGAAGACCAGTTGCTGAAAAAACAGTTACCAGTTACACAGGACAGATATTTGGAAAGAGTCTGGCCAAAAAATTTCCTTTGGATGATTATTTAGGCTTTTTAAATGCCTTTGTCTTCTTTCATTTTTAGAAAATACTAGCCAAACCATCATTGCCAACGTCATGTATGACAAAACCATGGGACTGAATGCAAGATCTTCGGCATTTTTCCTTTGGTTTTTGTTTGCCAGCTGAGTACTGAGTCTTTGAATAATATGCTTGTAAATCAATGTCCTCATCTGAGTTTTCTTCTGGTTTTTTCCTAACCATGACTGGTTAAAAAAAAAAATCTCAGAAGGAAAAATATCTTGGTTTCAAAAGTACTACAAGGCTGTCCATTTTATCAGTCTTGAACTCATTTTTTAAAGTAACTGCTTTAGAAATACAACTTTTCCAAACAAAAGCTGACATTCTTACCTGTCTTATCATTGCATCAATTTGGGATCCATGTAAATAGTAGCTATTTCAGGGCCACAAGAAAAACTTCAAAGCTGTAAAACTGTATGGCAATTCTATTCTGTCCAAAGCAGTCTCTCAGTGGAACTGCTGTTTGAGTCAGTGAGAGTGTCCAAATTAGTCCTTCTACTGCACCCAGTAGGTAGCAATTTATTCCCTTCCTCCCGCTTATCCTCATGACATTTTTGACTCTTTATCTTCCTAGGCTATTTTCAAGCCCTCCTTGATAATTCTGCATCTTCCTGTTACTGTGCATTTAATAAGTGAGAGACTTTGGTTGCATTGCAGTCTAGAAGAAAAGTAGAGGGTCAGGGGTTTTTTTCTTATATTTCAAATTAGTTCAATATGTGAAAAATGCAGCTAAGGGAAAGTTGCACAATGAGTTGTTTTATTTCCCTTTATCTCAAAAAAAAAGTTTTCCATTACGATTTATTTTGGTAAGGATTTGGTTAACATGAAACAAGGTTTGTAATTTGTGTTGGTTTAACAAAACCTGGTTTGTGGAGGCAGGGAAAAAAACCCTGGTGGCCCCCTGTATGTATCTCAAATGAAAGCAAAGCCGCTCACCTAAGAGCTACTTTTCCATATGTGGAAGAAGAGAGAAGGGACAGAAACAATAAAATGGATCCAGAGTTAGTTATTCTGAAGCACATGGTACATCTTTTGAGTGTATTTAGGGGGTGGTCTGGACCTCCTGTTTTAACCTTGTTGAGGATCATGTCATTTTATTTTTCATTTATTCTTTTGTTCTTTTGTAATAGTTTTTAAAATATTTTAATAACTTAATAAAATTTTTGGATTAATTGTTGCAAAAATACTGAAATGACAAAGGTGAAAAATATGTGCAGAATATAAATATGTTTCAAATTGTTCATTGCCTTTTTTTGTCAAACTGGGATTTAAAGCTGTATTTCTTAGAGCAAAGTCTATTTCACAGATCATGCTTTGTTTCTCCAAAACATGATATATCTGGCTAAGGAGCTGGAAATATCTTACATGTCTGTGTAACATTCTTAGAACTTAATAGCTCCAAAGTTTTATCCCAATCTAACCATTGGAGAATGTTCTTTGTTTTTGTAATCACAGTTTCACATAGTAACAGCTTGTTGTATTTTAGTCTGTTTGCCAGAGGGTAGGTTTATTTTTAAACGCCTGAACTCTGAATTTTCTTTATTTTTCCAAGATTGGAAGCAGCTGAAATGCCTGAAGTTACAGGTTGAAGGGCTTGCTTCACAATATGAGATGAGAAGCCTCATTCCCTCCTCCTTGGGTTTTTCTTTTTTTAAATTTTTTCCTAACAATGTCTCTTAACTGATATTTGTCTAAAAATAGAACACTGTCTAGCTAAAAATAGCTTGGTGCTCAGCCTTGCCAAGGAAAATGGAGAGGAATAGGCGTGGAATAGAAGGCTGAGTAATCCAGCTCTATTCATTCACAGATCCCTTTGAGAATACAGGCGATGATAAAGTGCCCTCAAAAAACCACAGGCCTGACTTGCCCTCTTCAGACTCCTAGGTGCCAATAAACATTTTAGCCCAAGGATATACTTTTTTTTCCTCATGGATCGTAAACACTTTCTGAAAGACAAGGCTTTGTTTCACAGAAACTAACTTACTGTCAAAAATAGCTGACTTTCCTAAGGTCCATTTTTTCTTACTTTCCACATGTTTTTAATTTATTTTAAGATAAGCAATGACTGCAGTGTTCTGTCAAGAATTACCATGAAATGTCGTGTATCTAGCATGAATGAATGAAAAAAATAGTTGCTTTTCAATGATTTCATGTGCCCTCAAAACTTCACATATCAGTAAGAAAGAAAAATTTCTCACTCTGATTCAGAGCAGTAAAAGTAAATTGGTAGACCTTATTTATTTCACTGAAAAATCAAATTTTAGCTGCAGAGCACTTCTGCATATATATAAGGTTTTTAATTTGTAATTGTTCTGAAACTCAGATTTCACCAAGAGAGTATGGAGGATTGGAATATAAAAGGGCAGGATCTAATTTACTTTAAAATAAACCTGTTGAGAACCCTGCAAAGCAGGAACTTTTTATTTGAAAAGCTGTCAAATTAGAGAAAATCAATCTTGTTCTGTACTGCAGTTTTTCGTTTCACATGTCCATTGTGATATTGCAGTGTGAGATATCAGTAAGACTACATGGCAGAAGAAACACCAGGAAGGGTTGAGCGTGTTATTTAAAACAAGAGTGTGTGGTGTTGTTCTGTATGGAGTTTTTTGCATTTTGGTTTTTGGTTGGTTTTTTTAACCTGAGTAACCTGGTCAAACACAGCAACAGGGTGTGGAAATGTCAGCACAGTTCACAGGGTTATTTGAGCCTGAGTATTGTTTTGTTCAGTTCCTGTAATGCTGCTTGTGATAAGACTCTGGAGACAAAGGACGATAATTGATGGAAAGGGACTTAAATCACTCCAAAAAGAATCAAGGTCCTTGTATTTGGGTACATCGATTCTTCTGGTCTCCTTCCTCCTTGTAAAGCATTTTGTCTTCTTGCATGTTGGCCCCACTCTGCTCTTTGTAAGGGAGGCAGGCCACAAGTAATTCCTTTATGCAGTACACAGGGTGTTATTGTGTCTGTGTGGTGTATTAGTAACTACCAAGGCTGAATTCTACTATTGTATCTTCACTTCAAGCACAGAAAAATAGGACACACTACCCTGCATTACCATTTTCAACCTAGATAGTGAGCTACTTATAGCCGTGTTCCAGACACAAAGGCTTTTGTAAGCAAGCCCATTTTTAATTTTCATCATTGAAATATCCCTGCTTTGTAAGACAAATACAAAATGTGGTTATTTACCCACATTTGTATATATACCGTATACTATACCCAGTAGTGATAATGACTAGTGTAAAAATACTACATATTCTCTTACCTCACAACTATCTTTAATGTAAATTACTGACCTTGCCCTCTTTTCCCCCAAGACTTTTTGTTTTATTGGGTTCCTATAAGCTCTCAACTGTTCTTTGTTAAATCAGTGTTGAAGATTATGCAGTGCTGAGTTTCTAGCAAAATCAGTTACATGATGCGCAGTTCTTCATATGCTTACACATGAGCAAGGGGTTTTTTGATGTATAAATGTTTCCAGATGTGGGCCCTTAGCTACGACTCGTTAGGTTAAAAGAGCCCTATGGTATCAAAAGCCAAAGAATTCTGCTATGCAAAGCCCTCTATTCATGTTTTATTAGATCCTTGATTAAAGCCTAGAGAGGTCAATGGGAGCATTCTGACTAAATTCACATCTGCCTTGTTGCAGTTTCTAGCACAGACAAAAATTTCTATGGATTCTGTCACTTTTTGTAGTAAGCAATACTAGAATAGGTCTTACTTCTAAAAAGATTTGTGGAAGTCACCTTTTAGACACTGAAACTTGTCACAAAAAGAAAATTGAATGCTCCTGCAAATCTCTGCAGAACCATGGCTCTTTTTCTGAAGCAGTCCCAGCATCAGTAAGGGTGACAGAGCTGGGACCTCAATAGTTCAGACCATGGGTGGCATTTATGTATCAATACTCAGAAGTAAAACTCCCTGCCACAGAGTTGTGAATTCTGTGAAAGGCACTCTGAAGCAGAACTTCATCACCAAAGAGGATAGGGATGAAAAGTCAGTCTAATCCTGGCTTTTTGCCTCCTTTATTCTCCTGATAGGGAGCCAACATCTTAAATGTTCTGCTCAGGCTGGAACACCTTACTTATGTGATTCGCATGAAGCAAAATACCTGCATACCTCTCCTTCCCTAGACTCCACACAAATAACACTATTTTTTTGAGATGCCTTTCCACAGTTTTCATAGCTCTGGCAAAAGCTCTGTTAAACTTCAAAATATGCTGACTTTTTTGCCTTGTTACAGTAAGATGGTATAAATTAATTATTTATTTGTGTATTATAAAATTTGTATTGATCCTCTATGTGTTATGTACTTCATATTGATTAGATTCCATTTGCCCTGAATTCAGAGAGGCCTCTATGTGTCTTTTTATATAAGACAGGTGAAATTAATGTAAGTTACCAAATTTGAAGTGCTATAAAACCTCAAACACATATGCTTTGTTGCTCTACATTTTTAATAATCACAAGTCTGTAGTCAGGTGTGAATCAATGTCCATAGTCCAGAGCTGTTAAACATTGTTAAATCTTAAATAACCATTGCTCATTGCATTAGAAAAGAGCCATTAAAAGAGCTTCAATCAACATTTTCTTCATGCAGCAATCTATAAATCCAAAATTTTATGTAGTTGTGTTTTCCTTAGTTAATCTTTCCATGAGTGTTTCTATATATGGTTACCATTAATGGAGAAGTAAAAACTGTTAAAAGAAGTTGCACCATCTATGTTCTAAACAATTAGTTAATTTTTTGTGTGATAGACAGTTATGTAGAAAGTAAAAATCTGTGATACATTGGATATGCTTGCATTAAAAAAAAAACTCAAACTCATTTATTTATATCATCCTGTGAGATCTATAGACAATTATAGTGAAGAGTTATAAAAATGATCATGCACTTTATTTTGGATTGTTCAAGTAAATGTTTATTTCTTTGATCAAGTGTTATAGCACACAGGTTGCTCAGAGAAAACGAATTATAGAAGAATCAATAAGAGTACTTTAAACACCACACAACTGCTAGAGATAGGTTCAAAAGAGATCAAAATCTTGACAAAGGAGCAGTACCTATTGGAACTTCTCATTTAAAGTATATTTAGGTTACTACTATATAAACATGGCTGTAACACGAAAAGCATAAAAATATAAGAATTTTCCTTTCATTTTTATAATCCAAGGCTTGGTTATTACATACTTCCAACATGTTCAAAAATATATCAGTAAAATGGAAGCTATATGGATTCCTTCCAGCAGGTACCAGTATGTGTCTTAGCATCTGAGCTACATTTCTGTAACCTATCTGAAAAGAAGCTTGCCACCCTAGACCTAAATTTTCACGTGACCCACATATATTGTTTAACTCCTGAATAAAAGCTCATAATTATGCCCATTACTTTTCATCCTATACTTGAAAATGTTTCACAGGAGTGACTAAACTTGTCTTAAAATATGGCAACTTGGTCATTTGTCCAAAAACCTCATCCAGAGGCACATGAACATTGTGAAGGATCTGTTGCTTGACCTTGAAGATTACTAGGGGCCTGTACTGTGCTTAGTAAGTATTGACCCAATATGGGTCAAAATTGACAGTCTTTCCCAATCTCAGTTTAAGACCCAAAGGATTTCAACAGGTTTTCCTCAAACAAAAATGCTGTTACAAGTCAAAGAGCTCTGTCTCCTGTCAAGTTCTCTTTCTCTGGCTGAACAAATGGTGTATTTGTTCCTGCTCAAAAGCAAAATATTACAGTGAATTGTATATAGGTTTAGCTATCTAGAACTGTCTAGAGGATAGGAAGCTGAATAAATCCTATCCCTTCTAGGAATATGGGGGGCAATAGTTTTGAGCCTATTCAGCTCAAAGAAGAAACAGAATCTGTGTTTCCAGTTAGCATGTTTCTAACCACTAGCTGTTATATAGAAAAAAAATCAGGAACAGAAACGTTTTCTTAGAAGGGAAGAGTGAGTCTTCCTTGAGCCTTTGAAATGTTGCCTACAGGAGGGGGCAGTATGCTTCAGTCAACACCTGAATATCCAGTATGAATGTGGGTGAAGGCATTTCTGTCGCCATGGGTAAGCATCTGATGCTTCTGATGAGGGATAAGATTTCTGAAATCCCGTTTGCTTGGTCCGGGTCACTCACAACTTCATCACATGCTCCTAGGTTTGGATCTTGTTCTGTAGCACCAAACTCTTCCGGTGCCTCAGATCCTAACATGGTGTGAATTCCACAGAGAAGATCAGGTGCCTGAATAGTAAGTATTGCCAAATTGAGCTTTCTATGTCCCTAAACACTTTATTGGATCTATTCCATAGCCCTTTCCTGTCACAAGGCCCTTCTTTGGAGCAAGGCAATTGCAGCAGGGTGTGGACTGCTCTTTATGGTTTCAGGGTAAGCTCAAAGCAAGAAGGAACACCCCTCACTGGCCATTTTCCTACCCTAACACTTTAAAAATTGCTTCTTTTCCAAACATGCTTAGAAAGAAGTGCTGTCATTTCACTGTCCTGGAGACACCTTCATGTATACCTTTCAAGTTGGGGGCAGGAAGAGGTGGGAGTTCTTCCTAATTGACTACATTAGTAGAACCCTTGAACAGTTAGGACCCCTTTAGATAACTACATATGTGTAAATATAGTATGACAATTGTGAAATGACCTCCATCAATAATAAACAGTTTATCTACTAGGACTAAACCCACCGGATACTAACACTCATGAGAGATTCACAACTGTAGCCTGAACTAGGGACATGTTTCTGGGTTTGGAGTTGAGGTGAGACCCTGGATACCAAGGGTTATAGAAACTTCTTTTGTCTGTTCCACAGATTAACTTTTTCATTCTGTTCCCATTAAGGAGTCTGAGAAATCCACCTACTCCTGTACAGTGTTTTTCATGGAAGAAATGTTCTTAATTCCACCTCTTTCTTGATGAAGGGCAATGGAGTTAAATAGCTGACTAAACCTAAAAGTTCTGAAGTAAAGTCTGCTTCCTACTGATATCCATGACCAACTGAGTGGCAGGAATAAAAGAAGTACTCGTTGATTCTTGCTACTGCTATTTTATTTGGGGTCTTGTGATCTACCATACCCAGGGAGAAACAGGAATTTTGCCAATTTTACAATCAATGTAAGTAAGCTTTTCTGCAGTTTATTTGGAAGTTTCACATTGTTGAGAAGCTCTAGACAAACCTCAGGACTGTGAACCTCTCTACAGATTCTAGGACCAAAATTTTGCACTTCTGAACTGGAGAAATTCTTTGTATTAGTTTGAAACCAAACCAGTGAGAGACTCCAAGTCAGAGCTACAATTTAATAGGAAAATTAAAATAAATGCAATAGTACAGAAACACTGACAGGGTCAGGGTACAACCTGACACTCTGTCAGTCAGGGTGGGGGTAGCAGTCCAATTAAATGGTGCCTGCAATCCTATTGAGATGATAGATGTGGTTCTGTTGAAGCGATGATCCTGTAGAAGAGTCTGGTCTTCCTCTGAAGGTCCAGTGGCGGTTATGTAGCTCCTGCCCTCTGGGAATCCAGTAGGTAGAGGCTGAGTGTAGTGTTCCAAACCTCAGATTATATCCAGGTAGGAATGCTTGGTTCCTCCCTCTGGGCGGAGCATCTCACAATGGGATGATGTAATGTTATGAGTCATGCAGTGAGGTTAGATGGCCCATTATCAGAAGATATCTCCCGGAGAGAGTTACCAGGGATGTGTCATGGAAGAGATAAAGAACATTGCCCCATGTGGTTTCAACAGATGGTGATAGAATACATGCTTTTGGTTACATCTCACATTGTAACCTAAGTCATTCTTGTATTCTCATGGTTTATATGCCCCTTGCCGCCTTCACGTAAAGGATTTTCTAGCATTATTGAATGGAAATTTTAGTTATTTAGGACATTGCTGGCTTCTTTCACTGCTGTTAACTGCTGCGTGAAAGCCTGAGCCCACTAAAATTAGTCAGGATCTCTTTGCCAAATCTTTAATTTTAATATATCAAGAGTAAGAGGCAAAGCCTCGTATTTTGAGGTAATCCCAGTCAATCTTATCACATCTCTGCTTTCAGACATGCAATAAATGATAGAGAACCTGAAGCATTCCTTTATCGTTCTATGTGACACTCTTTACCTTTACTCTAGGCTGTTTTATTGCACTGTGAATGCTCTCCAGAGCTTAGGAAACAGCTCTGGCTTCTGTGGCAGCAGGAAGATGGCTGCATAGAGCTTAGAAGATAGCTGAAACAGGGGAATAAGTAAATGAATTCAGTTTTCTTGCTGAAGAAATATCAATAGGCAATGCTATTTTTCCATCTCGCATCATAATGGTTTCAAGTTTGGTCTGTAGTTTTGTCAAGCCTCCAGCACAAGAAGACTGGAAACAGTGCTTTTGCACCTGTGGATTTCAACTTGTTGCTGGGTAAGAACCCTGTATGATTCTTCCTTATACACAGGCTGGCATGTCAGAAAAAAATTGGAAAGCTACTGGCTTCTGAATATTTTTCTCAGATAGCCAGAAATCAATATTTACCTTTTTCTCAGGAACACAGTCCCCAAAACACTATTCATATCCATGGCCAAACATTGTGAAGTGACTTATCACATAGGCCAGTTCACTAAAACAAATGCAGACCACAAGGCTGCTCTGGATTTGGGATTTTTAATTAGAAAATCTTTTTCATATAAGAAAAAGTTTTTATATGTGACATAACTCTGTGAGGGTCTGAGAAAACACCTGTGTTATCTAGAGATGTGAGTACCCCCAAGCTATTTGTTGCCTTTCCTGTGTTGGAGGTTGCAACCTTCACAGCAGAGTCGGAGGAAGAGAATGTATGCCCACCAGTTGACTACTGCACCTCCGTGGCTCTGGCGTGGGTGAGTAGTTTCTCATGGCAGGGCAGAGCAGGCAGCCCTGTACAGTGATTTATGCTGCAGTAGCAAGCGACACCAAAACTGGTCAAGAGCCCACACCTAACTCTTCATCAAGTGAAACAGTATCTGTTATACCCACATTCAGAGTCTCCTTCATGCCTATTTATACCAAGTCCTGGAAAAATTAGGCAGGCTGAAATCTTATTCCATTTATTCCTCTCTCCTGTGGAATCAGGGGACCCAAGTGGAGACATCTTTTTTAGCCCATGGATCTCTCCCTGTAAATACCATATGATTAAAGATTTTAAGATCTCAGACAGTAAGACTTTGCCAGGCCAATATACCATTTCATCTTACAAACCTATAATTTTGTCCAAAAAAAGAAATCCAGATTTACAATGAAAACCCTAACATTTAAAATATTTTAGCTGCTTCCAGAAGAAGCCAGATTTTTCAAACAAGACATTTAGATTCTGAATTAAGAAATTTTTTTCCCTTTCATTTTCTATTCTATATTCTCAGCCAAGATTTTTCTAGTACCTATGTAAACGGTGTTCTGGCCAAAAATTCTGACTAGATCTTGAGTCTGCCTCTGACACTCCTGTTTTCTCAAGCAGTGATAAGAACTAGAAGCTGCTCTGTTTCTAATGCTTTCTTCTTTCCCAAGCAGAGCACTGAAACTGACCATCATGTTGTTAATTTAACAGCTTCAGAGGGCAGCATGTAAAGACAGGTTTTGCAGGTGTATGTGAGGATCAGTGTGTTTCTCTATACCAAATTTAGACTCCTGACTGAGTATTTTACCACTTGCTCGAGTTTTCCTTCTTATAGCATCCCAATTAGGGTAGTGGTTACTATTATTCAGCTTTTTATAGAGGGAGAACTATAGAAAAGTGAATCAGCAAAGCCCATGCAGGAAGTCAGTAAGAGAAGTGGGAGTTAAACTGAGTCTTCTTGGGCTATACAGTAACAGCTTAATCCTTGGATAATCTTATGTAAAGGGGCTTCTGCCTCCATGATGGCACAGTTTGTTGTAATAGAAATTTAGAATACCCTTGACTGGAAATTATCAAAAAGCTTTTCAGAATCTGACAACTTTTTGCTAACTTTGTCATTTCTGATTGTCTCCTTTTGAGACAAGTACTTTTTCATCTCAAGGGAAGAGCAGAGTGATAGGAGCAGTATGACTTTTAAAGAAGTTATGCCTGACGAAAACCGTTGTTTTGAAGGACCAGTTTTCGAAGATAATCATCCAGTTCTGGAGTTTCACTGAGCTTTTCCATACTTCTGACTGCACTTTCTCACTCCTTTTTTTGGCTAGTGTTTTATCTGCAAATTTCAGCTTGTAAAGTTCCTGTCTGCATCTTACCACTCTTGTAGGCTTTTCCACGGGAAAAAAAAAATCCAGTTCTTTGTTTCTAGCAGATGACACTTTGATAAGCTGACAAATACATATCATAGTCTAGAGATTTTACCAGCTGTTTAAAGATAGATACAATTTGCACAAGTGTTTCTGGTAAATAACAGAACTTACATACAGGAAAAAAGCCATCTTAAATATGAAATTCTGCATCATTTGAGTTATCTGTTTTCATAGTTAAAATCATGGGCCAATTTGGATTGTCAAATACTGTAACTTGCTTTCTCTAAACTTACTGAAGAGCCTTCCTTCTCTTTCTCCTTGGTGACAGCACTCTCAGAAGAACACTCAGTTGATGGTTGTTGCTTTGTGCTATTTAAGGCCTCCATGCTGCAGAGAAAGAGGAGGCTAGAGTTTCAGGGATCTAGCCTCTATTGTAATTCACCATTTTTGAAAAATACATTGGTTTGGGCATTTTTACCAATGGATAAGCAATTACAGTACTATGAAAATAAAAGGAAACCTTATTTTTCCTATAGGAGAAACTGCTATTCAGCAACATTTGCTCATTGTCACACTGGTACTTTTTTTTTTTTTTTTTTGGTAGTACCCTGTCATTTGATCTGCTATAAAATAAATGTTCTAGTTTTGAGAGGAAAAACAAACCTGTTCAGAACATTGATACATTCAAAAAATTTTGGGAGACCTCCAAAGAAAACCCAGGTGCTGAAGGAAGTGGTGTTCTTGTCTCACTGGGTGGCATTTTCACTGCTGAGTCAGTACTGCAGAGTTCAGTGCTGCTGGAAGTGTACTGTTTCAGATGAAAGAGAAAAGCAAAATGTTGCGGTCGCCTGGCCCCATGGTTGAGGCTAAAGGTGTTTGCCTCATTGTCTGGGAAAAATTGCATCCAAAGTAACTTATATCTTGTGTTATACTTTTATTTGTCTGAGGGACGCATCATTTCTGATCCTGAAAACTTCAGTGGCTAGTGAAGCTACACTGGTTGGCGATATATTCTCCCCAGGATGGTTGCATTTTAATAATGTATGGAGCAGTCCCTGAAGATATAATTTCAGAATCTCTTATGGATCTTTTAGAACATAAATAATGCTCAAAATATATGCAAGGAATGATTCCTATCAGCTGTTATTCTTTCACATAAAAGGCTTTTGTGACAAAAAATTCTTTAAAATATATGTGTTCTCCTGTACGTCACATTTCTTTATTTCACTTTTCTAAAATATTTTGAGTATGTCATTTAGTATTAAAGGTTCCCATTTATATCCTGGAAAAACACCATCTGCCTTTGAAATAGTTAATTTTTTCTGCAGTGATTTATATTAAGCCCTGCATATTTCAAATACTCTATATTTCAAGAGCTAGCAACAATGATGTAACAGACTTGGTAACACCACTGTACATCTAGAATATCTTGACTGGTATCTTTACAGCTGTTCCAAATCCAGCTATAAATTTGCACTAGTGTAAGTGAGATCTGACTTCAGCCTTGTATTTGTGTATATGTCTGACTAAATTAGACACAAATGAAAATGTTGAAGATGCTGCTCCATCTGGAAGGGCTTGAGCCAGAGGAGGATTACAGACAGACGAACTTAAAAAGAAAGAGTGAAATAACAACCTGTTGATGATTACAGTGTTTATTTTTAAGGAACCTCATATTCCCTAATGAAACTGAAATTATTCTTCTGCACTACTGTAAAGTTTATTTTTCCATTCATACACTTTCTGTATCTGACAGCAAAACCTAGGACAAATCAAATATGCTATGTCTCACCAATATCTTATTCTCTTTCAAAGATGCTCAATAAAGCTTAGCGAAAACCTGGCCATTTAAATACTTTGTACATTTCAATGGGATTGAAAATCCAGTCAAGTATGTAGTGGACTGATATTTTGCTGTGGCAAAAGGGAAAAGGTGAGTCAGGAATGCAACTATTCTGCCTTTAGGTTATCTTTGCATCCCTCAGCTTCCAGGTCTGGCTACAGAAATGTGGTGCTCCTGCCAGTGAACTAGTTGAAGTAGCCGAAATGTAGAAGCTTTGTGTTCATGGAGTTAGTTGTTCTGTAAACATTGAATCTCAAAAAATAATGGGAGTCTGTTTTCTGTAAAAACATAGGGGATGCAAAATGAGATACTTGCCAGTAGACTATGATGCTAGAGTTCATTCTGCAGAAAGCATACAGTCATGGGAGGACAGCATGCAGAAAGAATGGTGGGAAATACAGGGGCATAACCTCATGGTTTTTACCTTTACCTACATCTTCCATGTTTCCATAACTCAAAAGAAGTGCCTGGGCCTTTGAGCCCTCAGTAAGGAGTTAGAATTGCTGGGGTACTAAAAAGGTGCTCATAAGTATTCCATCACTAAAACAAAAATATCCTGAGAATACCTCTGATCTAAGGTAAATAATCTTCTAATTTTGCGCATAACACACTGACAGCCAGTCTTTGGGCTTTTGTCCCGTGTTTTTAATGCAACAGAACAGAATTTGAGTTTCTTTTCAAACACAGGTTTAAAAAACATCTTCACAGAAGTTTCATTTGAATACAGTCTTTGGGTGTAAAGAGTGCATTTTACAGTGAATTGTTTCTAACATTTATGAGGAATTCTGTTCATTGAAAGCTGGGGTTTTTTTCCTTTTTAAACCTCAGATATTTGCAGAGGGGATCGCATCAGAAGCTGTAATCACAACTAGGTCAGCATGACATTTATGTCACTAATCTTAACACCTCCAATTAATCTCACATGTGAATTCATTATTCAGAAAATGCCAGTCTTGTCTGAAGAAACATATCTCTTTTTTTAACTCCACTAATGCAGCACACCAGCAATATAAAGGTAGTATTATACCGCATCAGAGCAAATGGAAGCTGGTTGTGCAAGTGTGAACACATCTAAAAAATCTGTCTAGATTTGAACAAAAAGGTGCTGAGATGTGATTTAGTAGAGCATATGCATACATATGTATTATTTTTACATATATATATAAATGTATAGATACACATACATATATTTATGTGTATTTATTTGTAAGGAGCAAAGACTGCACTCCTGTAGCTGCGACCACATGAGAACTGAGAATTGTGACAGCATCACGGGTGAAGAAAAGACAAACTCAAGCAGCCAGGAGCAGAGTGTCCCCAATCAGCACCACAGCCCTGGGAACAGCCATCTATGGCCACAGGACAGCAGGTGCTGGCACTGACAGGTGCAGATGGCAGGGATGCATGACATTGCTGGGGACCCGCTCCCTGCTGGCTGCAGCCACATCATGCCAGCCAGCACCACCGGTCACTTGATGCTCGTCTCCCCCTGTGGATTCCCGGGTGGCTGGGATCAGCAGGTGCTGCTGCCATCTCCTCTTTCAGAGCCCAGGAAATGCGATCCTCTCCATTGATGGTTGGCGTAGGAATCCTACATCAGCTGCCATGGGGGATTTTTGGATTTTCAGACCTTTTGCACCATGATGATGGATAGGAATAAGCCCCAAGGATGAGAAAATATCCTTAATTAGAACCTCAGGAATTATTCAGATCTAATATGTTTTAAAAACAGCTTACAAGTGGTGGACAGAAGTCTTTTGCATATCCCATTAAATAATTGTGAATATAGGGGGGTGTAAGTTTGCAAAGAATCACAGAATAAGCTGAGTTGGAAGGGATCCACAAGAGTCATCAAATCCAACTGCTGGTCCTGCGCATCACAGACCTAAGAGTCACACCATGTGCCCAAGAATATTGTCCAAACGCTTCATGAACTCTGTCAGTCTTGGTGCTGTGACAACTTGCCTGAGGAGTCTGTTCCAGTGCACAGCCACCCCCCTGGGCAAAGAACCATTTTCTAATATCCAAACTAAACCTCCCATGACACAACTTCAGGGCAGTTACTCAAGTCCTGTCACTGGTCACCACAGAGAAGAAATCAGTGCCTGCCCCTCCTCTTCCCCTCATGAGGAAGTTGTAACTGCAATGAGTCCCCTCAATATCCTCTTCTCCAGGCTGAACAGACCAAGGGACCATGCATTAGCAGAAATTTTAATATAGAGCTTTAATGCTGGAGTCCTCATGTGATTTGCTTTTGTTTCTTTCAGAGAAAATCCCAAAAGATATGTGGCTTAGTTTAGCCACTGTGAGATCTCTTAATCTGACAAACGCTCCTTATACTTAAAAAGCCAAAGTTGCCCAGTGTAATTTAAGTCAATACTAAACAGAAAACACTGGTGAGTTGACAAGATTGAACATTAAAGAAAGGGATTTTGCATGATCTCTTTCAGAGAGCACACAAACCTCTGCCATCTTCCCATCTCCAGCCTCACCATCTCTCCAGAGGGGAGATGTAGGCACAGCAGCACAGCAAGGTGTGTTCTCTCACACAGATGCAGGAGAGGCACTGCAGAGAGGCACCAGCAGATGTGGTGGTGCTGACCGGTCTGCTCCAGGCTGCAGGGTCAGCACAAACAGACAAGTCCTGGATGCTCTGGGGCTGCACCAGGTGCCCTGTCTTCCAAAGCTCCTCCATACCCAAGTTAGATAGCAGAGATACGGTAACAAAGAAGCAAAAATCCCACTATCCCAGTGCCCTTTTGAAAAAACAGATTTTGTTTGTACCGACACTGCAAAATATTGTAGAGATGCCTTGGTACACAACAAGAGCGTGAGTGGAAGAGGATAGACTGAACTCTTTAGTCAGGTAGAGATCTCATGCCCTGCTGAGCTTGCAGTACACGTGTACTAATAATGTCAATCCACTGGCGATCATTTGTAAGCAGAGAGAAGCAGGTGTTACTGGCAAAGGCTGTCAGTGCTGTTTGGTTTCACAAGAGGTGTGATTAGAGAAGGTACTCGAAGGAGGAGAGAATAATCACTTGGCATGCGAAAATGAAAAGCAAATCCAAGCAGAGGATTTGGTGTATTGTTGTGAAAAGCACATTTATGTGTATTCATTTGAAGAAGACACACATATAGTACCAGACAATGGATTTTTTTTCTTTGAAACTTAAGTAAAAATAAAGTAGTAACAAAAAGATTAGCATGGAGCTATAGAAGTTCAGCTTTATATAAGCTCTGTAGCTTGTTTCAAATGGAATACAAACCACAAAAACATTTTACGATTTTTGGAAAAGAGGTAAGAAATGTTCCATTTTTCTGTGTTACTGGTATACATTTTTGTGTGTGTGGAGTTTGATAGATAATGTAATAATGTTTTATGTGATTGTCCTAAATATACAATGAAAGTACATTAGTACCAGCATACTAGTTCATGTCCATTATTAAATGTAAACATTTAAGAACTCTATGTTAATGGAACATAAAATTTGAGACTTTAGTTACACATAAGTTGGGAAATTCAGATGGGTGGTTCCCATAGCAACCTATCTCTTCCTCTGTGTTTTTCATTTGAGTAGAACCTTTCATTACTTGATTGCACCATACATTGTATCGTGCAATTTCATTATAAAATTTCATCATTGTATAACCAAGAAGAGAGCGGAGATTTTCTTCACTCAACACTTTCTAACTTTAATATTTCTGTTGCACAGAGAGCAAACTGTTGCTTAAATGAATCATGCCCATGTCTAAATATTTTCTGCTCTTTTGGGATACCCCCATAAATTTGGCCAGGTTCCTTGGAGTCATAGAATGATTATAAATGATGAGGCAGTTGAATACAATAGCACATAATTCCTTTAAAATTGGCTGTTGTCTGCTTTACCACATAAATATGTAGCTCCGGTGAAAAGAAGAGAGACAAAACCATTTTAATTCATGGCTAAAAGATTTGTTCCATCCAGATACAGGAAAGAAAGTGATAGTGAAAATGGAGGGCACTTGACGGTTTTTTTCTGAAAATGAAATACAATTTAAAAAATTGCAAGTCTGTGGATTGTCGCTAGTGAGTCTGTCAGTTAAAGATCATTGTGGTGGCTTCTAGACAACATAAAAGATATGAGGATTTGTAGAAGTAGACATGTAATTCTGAATTTTTCCATACTGTAAAGTTTGATTACAGATGAAGACCCGGTGAGATCACACTTTTTATTACACAAGTGAAGATAGTGATTAACCTAGCCTTGTTAGGTCTTTGTTGCAGAGGATATCAGAAAGGAACATAGTGGGTTGGTCTGAACCTTTTGGGAACCTCATCAACTGACCTAGTCTTTTTAATTTGGCGGCTATACTGTGAGCATTTCCAAGCCCTGGAGTGCTATGAGAAGCAGTTCCACAGCAGATAAACCTATTAAAAAGATGAATGAACAAACTAAATGATAAGATGGAAAAAAATAAAATCATTTCTAACCTTTTCCACTCATACTGTTAAAGACATGTTAAAAAACAAAAAAAAAAAAAAAGCAGAGGATAAAACTGCAGAAACAGAGACTAGATTAGGAAAATGAAAGGCTTTTCCTCCTCAAAAGTCTTCAAAATTACAATGATTTTCATTGCCTTGATAAAATCAGACCTGGGTGTTACTACCGTATTTTCTTTTGAGCATCCATAATGATGATAAGTTTTTCATGAAATGAAAGCAAACAGCTGTTTATACTTCATTTTACAGCAGTCAGCATGTCACTAAGTTAGTACCTCTCCTTTGAGGTTTACAGAGTAGGATTTAGACTAATTGCTAGCCCAGGAGATTTCAGCCAAAGGTTGTTTTCCATTAACCATTTTGTTTTTCATATGCCTTGGCTGATTTTAGGTTATTGGAGTCCAATATAATTACTTGTTTAATTGCTTGGAAGAAGTGGAGCTTCCGTAGTTGAAAAATGGCTTATTTTCTTTAAAAATAACTGAAATCTGGCTTGGGGTTCTCTAGAATGCAATGTGCTATACAATTGTGTTATTTTATCCTTTTAAAAATTCCCTGAATAGTCATTAAATCTTTGGAAACTAGCTAATCTCCAGGAGGATGTGATAGGTCTGGCTATTTTCCAGGGTTTGCAAAAGACTGTGACAGCTTAACATCATAAGAAAAACTGTTTCTAAATCACTGCAAGGCTGCGTCAAAGACTCCAGAACTAGGCTCTGCTTTCAAGAGGTTACACAAAAGAGAGGCGAAGAGGAAAACTTGACACAAAGTGTCAATGCTTGTGAGAAAGGATTAATCAATTTGATATTGGTCAGCCCCACTTTTACTTGTGCTGTACGAACATGTGTTGTGTTGAAGCACACCAATAATGCAATAAAATGAAGAAAAAAATGAGAGATTTAATGTGTTAGTTAATGATGTCAAGGAGAGTGAAATAACAAACACGGTAATAAGATAGGGAAAACTGTAGCCTGCATGTTGAGATGCCAGAGATAGTACTAAGATGTTCAGGGTCATTATTTCTGTCTTTGATACAACTCATTGCCTTAGTGCAGAGTTTAAGTATGTCACTTCCAGCCTTCTCTGCTCTCCAGAGGAGGACTGTGATGTGTGTGTTCCGGTCCTTGTGTAGTCTATCAATCTGTTCTTCAGTCTTTTCCCTTACAGCTTCAGTTTTTATTCAATGCCAAGAAAATCTAGTGCAAGGGGAGGAGTCTCAAAGACAGTGAAATTCCAACAAGTTTCATGAAAATTATATGTTCTTGTGCAAAAAAAGAGAACCAGAAATTACTCCCAGAAAGACTCCCAGCTGAAGGCAGCATTGCAGCCTGAGTCCTGATAGAGAGAAGCAGCAAAGGATCAGCAGAAGGATGGATACTGAGAAGCGAAGGATGGATCCTGAGAGACCCTGCCCCAGGAGATCTCTGCATATTGCACTTTACCCCAAAATGCAGGTCACAGAGAACCAGACATTAGTTCCAACTCTCACAAAGCTAGGAGCTGTGCCTCTGAGTCCAGCAAACGTGGAAATTCCTGTTGCCTAGCCTTAACACATCTCATTAAAGTATGTTCTTGTTTTAGTTAGGGATTTGTGTAGTGTTTTGTAGGCAGTGGTTGGGAGATTGTGTCTGTGTTTGCTTGTTTGTTTATTTGTTTATTTTGATTTGGTTTTTTTGAGGTGTGGTGGTCTGCATTACTGAGCTTGATTTGCACCATCAACCAAGGTACCAGCCAAACACACTAGACTGATATTTTTTGCAAGGGAAAAGTTTACCTCTACTCTTTAGGGCTAAAGTTATTTTTGGGTAGAATATCAACACAATTTTATTAAATTTGGTTCTTGGCTTTTCTGGTGAAAATAGAGACTGCTTTTTCTCTGCCTGGTGTGGCAAGCAACCTGCTTTCTAAAGGTATGAAAATAATGTTAAAGTAAATGTGTAATAAAAACACGTGAGGGAATCCAGTCTCTCTGGAGACTGTTGCAAGACATATGTTGGCTCACATTGCCTTTCCTCTTTTGAGCATCTGAATGGTGCAGTGCATCCCTGAAGGTCTACAAACCACAGTAGCGACTGTTTCACGTGAGTGCTAAGTAATCATTATCAGAGCTTTAGGGCATTGTGAGTATGCTGAAGACAAGATGCATCTGCTTCACCCAGACACAGTCTTGTGAATGGAGCAGACAAGGATTTGTGAATGACGGGAGGGGAAAAGATTCTATTAGGCTACAAAACTTTCCTCCTGTTCTTCTGTTTTTATATTTCTTTTTGTCTATCATCTCAAATCCTGGAGTTGAGGAGGACACTTAGTCCAGCTCACATCCACATCAGCCCTCAGGGACTCCATGGGAATCAGCAGGACTCCATCAGTGAATCAGATGAGCTCAGGAAATGGTCCCAAGTCTGCTGATCTTGGTTTCATGTCTGGACAGCTTGATTTAATCTTGAAACAGAATATTTTATGTATTTAGAGGACAACTCTTTTGTCTTTATATGAAGAGAAGAATGTTAGTTGAGATTACAATGAGACATTTTGCTTTTACTATATCTTGTTATGTCTATTAAATTTATTAAACAGCAGCTGATTGCAAAACCCTCTTTCTAATTGGCTTGTTTCAAGCTACTAGCAGTAGATATTGTGCATGATAATGCCTGTTCCGCTAACTGAACATTTAATATTTAAAAGATAAAAGAGAGAGAAGAGGGAGTGAAAAAAGGTGTAGGGAATCACTCAGGTTGTTTTAGCATCTCAAGTTTTTATTGCAATGGATTATAATTTTATTGGTGTGTCAGAAGTAGCTCATGGAATTTACTTGAAGTGCCTATAGATATGAAGTTTGAAAAGAAAGACCTACATAGAGCCATCCTTCCACAAATGCCTGAATCTGTTTCAGAGGTCTACAGTGTGAGATTGGAAGACTCAGATCTCTTAGGGCAGATCACCATGACTTTGCTTAGTTGATGAAAATGGAAGATTCAGGGGTTTTTCCATAGTATGAGAACAAAGTATGACATTACAATATTTAAGGGTAGTAACAGTAGTAATCTGAACATTTTCATAAAGAAAATAATTATGAAATGTACTATTCCTGAAGGAACAAAAAGCTCAGATGATACACAGCCATTCTAAGAAGGCAAGAAGAAACCAGAGTATGTCACACCGACAGACAGCACAAGCATAGCCGCTTATTAACACACATTAGGTGTTATGTGGTGTTTTCATTGTAATTGATATTGCTCAGCCAGGTTTCGACACAGAATGGACTGCAAGCTGACTTTAAAAGTTTGTAGACAGCCAAGTGGACTTTGAAGAGTTTTTGAGTGAGATATTCTTGAAGCTAAATATGAGAAATCATTAACATATTGGCTTTATGTACTATTGCTTGTAATTGAGGAGTCCACACTTTTTTCTCATATTCTTTTAACTTAATATGGCCTGTGGCTGTTCTTTGGTGTTCTGTAAAGGTAGATCACTTAAAACCTATTTGAAGCCAGACAACTATTCTGAATTGCAAGCTACTGATTTCATTCTGTTTTTAAGATTTTTCAACTCTGCTATCCTAGTGATGATAATCATGGTTGTGAGTATTTGAGTAGCTGAACCTGAAATTCTTTCATTTTGACTTTTCACTAAGCATCTGTTTTCACAGTGCTTTTTCCAGTACATTAAGCTTCAGCCCCGTGAACTACATGTAAGTGTAGTCAATAAAAAGTGAACACTATGTCTAGAAGGTCTTCATTGCTACTTCATAGCCATGTTATCAACTCTGCCCTCCCTCTTGTACTATCAAAAGCATACATGCTTAGGAATGACATTGCTGAAGTCATTCCTTGAATTCAATTTAGGTAATTATTATTCTTCTGTGAAGAAATTGATTCCTAAATTTGTTGCAGGTTTGATTCTTTTTTCATTTCCTCCTCCTGCGTCTTTCAGAAAAGAAAAGAAAAAGATCAGTGTATTCCACTGTAAACAGTACGGATAAATATGTTAAGTTTGGTTTATGTTAAAATAAATTGCATTCTGTGTGTTTAGCTTAAACCCTAAATGCTGTGAGATATGGGGATCATGGGGCAGGGGAGATACTAGCATAGGCACTTTGCTCATTGCCAGATTCATTCTTTATTGATTGGTTCCAGCTTCAGAAGAAAGGTCTTGTATGGTCCTCACTTGGCACTCATAATTGGAGACCTACAGCATCAGTGTGGTGGATCATTAGTCACCTTCTTTCCTTGAAGCATAATGTAAAACTTTTCTATGATGAGCAGTTTGTGTTTCTTTAACACTGCTGAGTCTTTCTTGCAGCCTGTGTCAAGGATTGAACTTTCCAAATTATGTATTTCAGACATTGAGAAAGAAAGGACTTAATGGCTGTGACAGTCCAGACCCTGATGCAGATGATTCAGTAGGTCACAGCCCTGAGTCTGAGGACAAGTACAGAAAAATTAATGAAGATATTGATCTAATGATCAGCAGGCAAAGATTATGTGTAAGTACTCTGAGCTCCTTTTCATTTTTTTTACTTTCTGATATTTCTCTGAACCTGGCAGGCATTGCACAAGAAAGAAAACAAAGGTTGTGAAAGCCCTGATCCTGACTCCTCTTATGCTCTCACCCCACGCACAGAAGAAAAATACAAAAAAATTAATGAAGAATTTGATAATATGATCAAGAGCCATAAAATACCTGTAAGTACCAAAGGTTAGATGGCTGTCTGCTGGTAACTGCTGCAGTAACAAACCATAACCCTTTCAGTTCTGGCTTCTTAAGGAAATAATTTCTGGTAGAAAGAGGCTTTAATAGCCAAACATATAACTAAACACTGTGGTCAGAAAATTTCTCACAGCATATTTTTCTTTCAAGTCTCTAACTCTGACACACAGACAAAGCCCATTATGGATGAAACCTACAGAAGGAAGTGAAATGTACATGTATGAACTATATTCACTTGATTTACAGAACTGATTTACAGTACCACTTGCCCAAATTATACCTAAAAAATAACAGTGGAAATCTTTCTTTGTAGACAGGCTAACAAATCCACACAATACTTTCTGTGGTGATATAGAAAAAACAATGTAGAACTGAAATTCCTTTATATATAGTAATTAGTGTGTTTTGTGTGTGTACCTTCAATTCCCAATTGTCTCTGCTAAACTCAATTGCAGCACTGAAGGGTTACAGCTACTTGCTCGCTGCAGAAAAACAGACTGCATGAGAGCCTAATGGCAGGATTCAGACATGTTTGTGTGTTGGGGTGATTTTACAGCTTTATCAGAGAATTTGCTTTGATCTCATCAGCATTTCTCTAATGCTTTAACATGAGCTAAATTTTGTTTTAACCAAGTCAAAATTTCTAACAATCAGTCATATGCCTTGCCAGATATCTAAGAGAAATAACTCTGCATGTGCTATTTGGTTTGCACAAGATATATAAAGGATGAGTACTTTGTCATTATGTTTGATATTACATTTATAAAGCCAACAAAAAGAATATGGAGGTTTGAAGATTATATTTGGTTGATCTTCCAACTGTCTGTGGAAGTAGGAAACCAGATACTTACTCAGATCCAAAGAAGCATTTGAATTTGCGTAGGTAACTGCTTCTTTCTGAAAGACAAGGAATTATTTGTATGTGTTCATTCATCATTCCCATGTGAAGGTTGCATGGTTATCTACCAAAAACATTGTCTGGATACCCAGAATGAGCAGTGTCTTCTGTGGTAGTAGTCAATTGCACATACAAAATCTGGCACCTAAGATGAGGATACTTCTTAAGGAGGCTCAGATTCTGTCTCAAGCACTCTAAGTGTTCTTTCCATTAATTGTCAGCGGAAGGATTTTTCACTCAAGGTAATTAAAATTTGAAGGAGTTCTCACATCATGCCAAAAATATTTTGGAAAAAAATAAGAAGACTAAATAATACTTTCCCAGAGATCAGAGAGGCACCAAATTTGATAAAGTAATATTTGAAATGGCTGGTTAAGGATGCCCAACATGTATGTATATAGAATATCAGGGAGGAATACAGATATATCCCAATTTTTTTACCTCTTTTTTTATTTGCTCCTTTTGGAAAGCTGTTTTTCTCAGAACAAAAAGCTCTAAAGCTGTCACCATGAATTTGGTTTCTCAGGATAAAACTCAGTTTGACAAATGATGACTTCAGCCTTTAGGGAGACTGTAATAAGCCAGAATGCTTAACCCTTTTTCACATCAAAATCTCACCAATTGTCATTCTTCTGTTCCTTTTCTCTTTCAAGGATGACTTTTGGCTTTTTCAAATCAAACTTACAGAGTTTCACCAAGCTGCTTTTCTGCCTTAAAAATGTATTTGGGATAATCCTTCAGAACCTCTGTTTATCTCATGCTACCTGCTTCTTTCCTAACAAAATAGAATATGTTGCAATCATCTGAAATCTTAAGACATAAAAAGAAAAAAAAAAGTTGGGAAAAAACCTTCATTCCTGTAGTAGTGAGTTCTGTCACTTTCTTTACCTTGATAAGCATTTTGGGAAATTGTCTTTTCTGTAAACTCAGGAAATTTATAAGATTTGGAAACAACACAGTTAATCTGAGCATGATATATGAGTTTTGTTTTCCCAAAATTAATAGGATTTCCCACTGGTTGCTTTCATTAAATGTAACTTTTGGACATCAAATATAGTCCTACTTCAGCAATTATTTGGTGATTTAGGGTGTAACTTCCTACCTTTTGAGATGTTGTGAGGTGCGGTGTATTAATCTTTTTGTGAAATTACTTCAGAGTTGCATCAGAGATACAGAACTGCCAAATGTTAGCACTTTTTCATGTAAGACAGAATAGCCCTTCTCTAAATACTTCACGTGCAGAGCTCGGGGTCTGTGTCCACCATCAAGCTGCTTACCCCAAAAGGAAGAAACAGTAGATATACTCTGCTAATGCAACAGGAACTCCTCTTGGCATAAGCCAAGATGTAATGGGCAAGATAGAGCTCACAACTAGTGCATAATGGAAATTTGTAACTACCTGGTTTTATATATAAATACTGTATAGAGTAATATCCTTAACTGGACAAATCAGAATAACTAAGTCAGAGAAGATATATTCATTTACTTGCGACCATCAAAGGTAGCTAAGAAATCTGTGGAGAAGAAAGCAAAATTAATCATAAAGTCACCAAGTCTCTAAATCACTACTTACAGAATATACAAAACAATGCATTGCCTGTGCCTGGTCTTGTAACATAAAAAAGCTGCTGCCAAATGAAAACAACATTGGCTTTTGCTCCTAACAGCTAAGCCCAATAATGCTTCCTCAGATAATTTTCTGGGGATAAGTATTTATATTGCTCTAAACCATCTGATAATAATTAGACATTTATTTGTAATTTTCATAAGAGTGATGAAAGCAGAGGAGACAGAAATAGCCCTCTAGAAGGGAGCTATAAGTATCTCTGTCTCTAAATAAATGAAGGCCTGGTTGAACAAGGGAGGGATAAAACCAATATTTAACACAGAATATTTGGTTCATTAACTTCCAAGGGGGTTGAGTGTCCAACATTTTGTTCTGCATCACGTACCACAGCTTGTGGAGTGTGCCTCTTACACTATGCTGTACACTGGCAGTATCGTCTCTGGTGAGCCATCTTTGGCAGTAGTGTCCAAAGAAGAAAAGACAAAGGGAGGGGGAAAAAAGGCAAAATGTGGCAAAAAACCAAAAAAACAAACATGCTGAAGCAGTGGGAAGTGTGATTATCTCTGAGGTGAATCCTTTGAACGGTCTCCAGCAGGCTTTTGACATCTTTTGATGCCAAATAACATTCTCACAGACAATTTCTTAGCTTTGTTTGGTTGTTAGTCCAGGCCAGGAACAATTCCCAGTTGTCAGTCTATATGCAGTCATGATTTTTTTGAGGTTGAGAAAGCTTAATGGTATGGACATGACCTGCTCTGTGGCCCCAGATGGCCTCCGTTCTTCCCTAGTTCCTACTAATATAGATATTACACAAGTGCACCAGAAACTTTAATGTCCATCAGGCTGAGATTGAATCAATATAACCTGTGACTTACCACCACAAATGACTAGGGAATCTGCATGAGGTTGCAGGTCTTGGTAAGGGATTTGTAAGGCTTTAATAAAGTCAGACAAACACAGCAAACTGTAGCTAGAGACATAGTGTATAACTCTGATGTTTATCCAGTCAAACTTCTCTCTCTAACTTTTGACTGTGGAGAAGAAGAAATAAAAACTACTGTATTTTAGATATAGTATATATTGTGCTGAAAAGCAAAAAGTAAACTGGCTTGGCCCTGATAAAATTGCCTATGAAGTGCTCTGTAAATAAATGCAGGTAGATCCAGAGAGTAGGTAAAACGATGAAAACTAGACTATTAGTACAGAAATTAAACAAATAATTCAACTCCTTTAAAAATATTTTTTTTAAATGGCAAAATGAAAGATAAGTAACAGTTTCAGATGACTATGGAGACTGGCAACCTCTAAAGCAACCAAGACTGGAGCTCTTTTGGGCTGTACTAATGTACAAAAAGAAGAATCTAGCTCTTGAATAGTTTGGTTTTTACATGGAAGGAAGAGCATAGCGGTGAAAGCAAACAAGCTTGTTGAATTCTGGCAAGACGTTCAGTTCTGCATTTGTTTTAGTTTAGATAACAGAAATTTAGATTAGGAAAAGGTGTTAAGAAAATAAGGGCAATAATAGTCTCTACCCATACTCAGAGAGCAGACTTCTTAGGTTTTGTGACATGGGTGAAGAAAATACTGTGCGAAGTGCTCTCCTGTGGGTGACAGTCAATGCAACATGGACTGGCACTCAAACAGGCAAGACCATGGGCTCAAAGCCACCAGGGAGAGAACTCCATCACAGCCCTGAGCGTTGCGATAACCAGAAATTCCATATTGGCTTATTCACGTCTCACATCAGGCTGTAATTTGGGCTGAAACATGAAGAGCTATTCACATCCTCCTGTGAATTCATGGGCTAAAACCTTTTGAAAAGGTAGGAATTAGCAGCAGCTGACGTTGAGCTCCACAAACTGTCATGTGCTTCTGACTAACATGGGATTTAGGAACCTTTTGCGTCCTTCTGTGGCTGGTAAAAAGAATGACTTGCTTCAAAACATACCTTCAAGCTGATAAAATGTTTCAGGTTATGCTATATGAACATATTTCCAAGGAATCTAAACCTCAATCATAAGGATGCAAATTGCATGTAGATTCTTACATCTGTAGATTACACGTAGAATGTGGGGATTCCCAAAACACCTCACCTTCCTTTCCTACCTCTGCTTAAATCAATCAATTCTATGAAAAATACAGGCCTTGGAATGCACTTCAGCTTCTCAGCAAGGGGAAGCAAATTCCCATGTGCAGCCCCCAGGCTGGGGAGCAATGCCAGCAGGCCCATCCACTGAACTACTGTTATAGCCATCTCTTACAGAAAGCATGCCACAGGTTACAGAGAAGATATCAGAGATAAATTAACACTTTGAAATAATTCAAAGGCATTTGTGTAAATTATCCTTAACCTCATACCCTTAAAATTTTGATCAGTGGTTAGGCAAAATAATTCCTCTATATTTAGAGTAAAATTTTCTCTGTCCCGAGAGAGGACCAAAAAAGAAAAAAAAAATAACCTTAAGTGATAACCGTAATTTGATGGATAGTGCTGTAATATACAAGGCATAGCCAACAGCTCCAGCCAGAGAAGAGACATGGCGGGTACAAGGTCAGGGCGCCTCGGTTGCCTGACAAGCAGATAATATGTCCAGCTCTCCATGTGTTCCCTCCAGGTTCTTGAAGACATACCAATACTATCATCTGCCAACAATAAAATTAAAACCTGTGATTTCCTCCCTTGGAATATGCTACCAGGCTACTTTAAAGAATTTTTTTGATGTGTTTAAGCTCTTGAAGCTTGTAAGATTTCTAAATTGCAAATTGAGGGGTACTTAGCTTGCATTCAGGTATTGAATATTTGAAATCTCAGGTAATTCTGAAAAGGTTTTTCTGATCAAAAAGGCAAAAAAATAATTATTTTAAAAAAATAAATACAGATTTCTAATGTAGTCATAACTTTTCTAGAAATTCAAACAACTGTTACCTGAGAAAACCCCAACCAATAAACTCACAACCAACCAAAGAAACCTGAACTGAGCTTCCTGAAGGCATGATGAGATATGCATTTCCTCACACCCTCTGTTAGTGAGGTACATTATTTGGGGGTTTTTTTGATAAGCACTCTTGCAAAGGGAAGTGGTTCAGGATAAGATCTTGAAGTATGAAAAGAGTATATTGAAAAGGCATCACTAAAAACCACCTCCTCCCCCCCAAAATAACCCCCAAAGACTAGTGTGTATCTAAATTTTTTGTATTTGTTAGCTGTCTCTGAGGAGAACTTTACTTCTTTTAAGATCTTCCAAGCTAAGATAGAAACTCAGTAAAAAGTAATTTATTCTGTTGGTGTCTTTCATGTGATTTGGGATAGTTCTAAAGCAACACAATCTGAAATTAAAGTCTTTCCTTTTGCATTCTGCCCCTTCTAACTTTTTTCCATGTAATGAAGTCACCATTGTCATGTACCCGCAATCTTGCGGTCATCTATGACACTAGATTAAGGTACGACAAGTGAACAATTATGGCTTCACAGAATGAAAGAAATAGAAAATTAAGCTGCATTAGGCAGAGGTTTGTTTTAAACAAGAAAAATATAGAAAAAAAAGAAAAAATCTGTCCACTTCTTACGAAGTAAATGTGCAAGCTGCATTAAAGGAAGATAGAATCATGATTAGAAAAATCATGTTTAAAAGCCTTGGTAACTCTTTTGAAATTCTTTTCTTGAATCTTGGGGGAAAGGGACAAGCATAAATATTTTAACCACCGTGTTCAAAAGGCTGTACTCGAAGGCTGTTGCATTTTTGTACTATCCTCGTCTTTATTTTCCTTTTTCGCTTGTACAGGCTGTTCCACCACCAAACTTTGAGATGCCAGTTTCTATCCCAGTGTCCAACCACAACAGTTTGGTGTACAGTAACCCAGTCAGCTCACTGGGAAACCCCAACCTTCTGCCACTGGCTCATCCTTCTTTGCAAAGGAATAGCATGTCTCCTGGTGTGACACATCGGCCTCCAAGTGCAGGTAACACAGGTAGGCTCTGTTCAATCCCATCCCTTCAAATGCTCTACCATCAGCTGCTTGCATGCCTTGGGTCACTTTAAAGTGTACTCCAAGAAACAAGAACTCTATTTTTAATAGTCGTAACAGTTTGTCCAAAATTGCTGTGTTGAAAAATCAAAAGAGACGGAAAAGGAAAAGGAAAAGGAAAAGGAAAAGGAAAAGGAAAAGGAAAAGGAAAAGGAAAAGGAAAAGGAAAAGGAAAAGGAAAAGGAAAAGGAAAAGGAAAAGGAAAAGGAAAAGGAAAAGGAAAGAAAAAGAGGAAAAGAAAAAGAAAAAAAAAGGAAAAGCTGAATGTTGACTAAGACTGAAGGAAATCAGTGGAGTCAATAAAGGGTAAAAGGGCAGAAAATGTGTTATTTCATAAAAAGTCATCTTATCTATTTAATTCATGCAAGAACTTACTATACCATAAAGCTGAGGAGAAAATGTAGCCAAAGGAAAAAAATTGAAGCAAGGAAATTGGAACACTCATTACTTAAATAATCAGTCTACAGGCTAAATGCACAATTTATTTTTATTGATTCATTCACAAGTTCCTTGATGGGTTAATGTTAGTTGAGCTCTGTACTTCAGTGCCTTACATGGCAAGGGATTGTGCTTTGTTCTGGTGATGATGAGGGCTCATCTCTCAATAGGATAAGTGGGGATTAGGTTGTTTCAATCTGTCTAGCTCCAGCAACATCAACATCCATAAGTATACCAGGTTCAAAGAATCATTTGAGGTCTCCAAGTGCAAAGAGAAGTTTTAAAAATCCTTACTGTGAATGTTTGTGAAAGGCTGAGGGAATTAAAAACTATGTAAATATATGTACCTTCTGAATTACATTCTTCTCCAGGAACCTTCTGCCTCTTCCTCCCAATCATTTGCTTT
Source organism: Lycocorax pyrrhopterus obiensis (assembly GCA_014706295.1). NCBI lineage: Eukaryota > Metazoa > Chordata > Aves > Passeriformes > Paradisaeidae > Lycocorax > Lycocorax pyrrhopterus. The sequence goes on from JACSVZ010000014.1 coordinate 61,710,022, forward strand.
TCGACTAAAGATAGTTTTCAAATGAAGGACTACTATACATAACTTTCAAACATAAGTTTTCATATGCTGTGGAAGTATGAAACTAAAATAAGGAAATTATGGTTATTCCATATTTTGTTTGTCCTTGAAAGGCAAGTGTCTCATATAGGTAACATTAAACTTTATGATGTTATAATTATGGGTCTGATTCAACTGCCTGTTGAAGTCAGAGGAAAGAAATGGTGGGTACTGCAGCAGGCTGATTGAAGGTAGAGAAAATACTTCGAATGTTTGAGTGTTGTAATTTATTGTGCTCATTTACAGAATTTCATTTCAACCCCCTAGGTGGCCTGATGGGTGGGGACCTCACAACCGGTGCAGGCACCAGTGCAGGTAAAGAGAAGAGAGTTTGTATTTATTTTTCCAAGTGAATAAAGTACTTACTTCAAAAGCTGAGTTCTAAAATAGCTCCGTTTTGGAGGTGGGATATTAAAAATTGATTGGCGTTTGTTTAATTCCCTCAGCTGGGTTGTGGAGAGTTCATTGATATTTGTGCTTTTCTTATTAGTAGAAAGAGGCTTGTTTTCCAGCAGCATCAAAAATCTTGTGCCTCAACAAATTCCACAGTAACAGATGTCTGGTTTCCTTCACATTAGTCTTTACATAAAGACTTTTAGGTACATTGCTTTGCCTTGTTCAAGAAAAACTCCTAGTGGGGTCAGTGTCAGAAACCCTGATCCTTTTTGCATCCTGGGAAGGCTTGCCATTGACTTTAGTGGAATTGGTGCTTCATTTTATGAATTTAAGCTTGAATAAAGATTTCAATATCGAGTTGCTTATTGGACTTCAGTGTACTGTGTGAAGATTATATTTCAAAGCCCTGCTCTAAGACCATTGCTAGTCAGCAAAATCTGTTAGCATTTACTTAAACAATCTGTAATTAACTTAAGCTTAATTATATGTGTTTGCTTAACTGCTTTGATACACAACAGGTAAAGGATTTCCAAAATACCCAGGCAGAGAAAAAGATTAGCCATTTAGTCCTGCTCCCTTAGAACTAAAGAGAACTGTACTTGCTAAGGTCTGTGTTATCAAAGCAATGTTGTCAGAGTAGTCCCCTTTGCTCAGTAAACTCAGTGGTTTGTAAGAAATATCAGCAGTGTTGCATTATGACAAATACAGATTACAAAAGGCAATGGCAAAATTAATTTTGCAGTTTGAGAAGTAAACACATATGTTCACAGAAAACAAGCTGAGTGGTAAAGCATGGTATTTTGCTGGGGTAACTGCTCTCAGAGAGAATTGTATGGGAAAATAGTTGGAAGATCCATCTTGTGCCCCATAAACCAAGGCTGATCTAAATGGCAATTCCAATATTGTCTCTTAAAATTAATTATAAAGAAATTTTGGTTATAATGGTTTGGGTTTTTTCTCCTTTGTCTATCCTCAGCCTGAATTAGGGACCCCCATTCCCCTTTTATCTTCACACACAGATGAGTCACAGATGTTTGTGTGATGCATTCATAGTATAATTAGAACTGCACAGCACTGTATCAGAAAGGCACTTTAAAGACATGCTAAGCTTTGAGGAGTCGTTTTGTATTAATTTCGGAGTAGGGAAGGCAGACCATGGAAACTTCACTATCAGTCTCCTTTGTTCTCAAATAAAAAAAAAAAAGAAATCATGACAGAAAATTATAGTTTTGTTCATTATCTCTTGTTAACCTGCGAAATAGAGCTAAAGAAAGATTCATTCTGCAGTGTTCGCATTTCATCTTACTTTTACGCTTGTGCAGAACTTCAGGAACAGCGGCAGACAGACTGGCATAGGAATTGATTGCCCTATTAAGGGGCTCCCTCTCCTGGCTCATTTAGAAATATCATCACCTCGTTACTGGTCCCCCGTTCCTTTAAATAGACGCTGAAAAGCCATTAGTAAGGGCAGTGTTTTCTTTTAAAACAGGAGCATGCTAAAATTAAAATTCATCTGCTTGTACGTTTCTCATAATAATCCTTGTGCTTAATAAAATCTGTATATCACTACATCAGTTGAAAATTTATATTCTTTCTAAATATTTTTTTTCTTGGAAATATATTAAAAACATATATAAGCATAGAAGACAATGGTTTGATTATTTACTCACAAATTAAGAATTTGCATTAAGCTCTCAAGCAATGTAACTGGAGTAGGCAATTGATTTGAGGGGCATATATATGAGGGACATTGCTAGGAATGCATCATAAATATTTAATTGCAGGAATAGTCTTTGTTCTTTATTAGGCAATAAGAGCTTTAAACATCATTGAAGAAGTGCTTTCCAAATCTCTTCAATGCAGAACAATAGGAAGAACTTGATAAAGGGCTGAAGGAAGATGGAAAGGTCACTGTAAGGTTGAATCCTCTGTCTTAGTTGCATCATTCCACAATGGCTCTATTTTGGACAGTCATCTTTCTTTACGGTGTAGAAGAATAAACATCAAAAGTTCTCTTTGTTCATCATTTTTCACAAGAAACAAAGAACTCTCTGTTTTCTTCTATTTGGCATCTCAGGAGCTGGTAGCATGATCATGTTTGGGTTCATATTTCTGGCCAAATTAGAACCTTCTGAATTTGCATTTTTCCACAATGTCCAAAAATAGCATATATTCAAAATAATATACTGCAAGAAGAAGAGTCTAAATAGTTTCATTTCTGCTATTATAAAATGGAACTACTTTTAGTTACTAACACCAGACCTCAGTTTCTGCACTACTTCAATAAATTACATTAAAATAAATTGCACTATAACTGCAATATCAGAAAAGGAAAAAGATTATTTAAGCCTGTGTTTTAAGAAGTATGTTATTTCATTGGTTTGGATTATTTCAAGTAATAACCCTGGAATCATCCACAATTTACCTTGGGAGTCAACCCAAGACAAAAATAGAACTTAAAAAGCTGACTACTTCTTTAATATATTACACAACTAATTACCATCTATGGTATTTTAAGTTAAACCAAGGTTGTCTCAGGTTTGTTGGAGTAAATTTGTTCTTAGCCAAACACTGATTGAATAGTTTCTATCATGTGATAGTAGCAACTGCCAACAAAATTGGACTGAACTTCACATTTAGTATCATTGCTAAATTATAAATACAGCAATGTCTTTGGCACTATTCTCTCAAAACAGAGGCTTTTGATTGAAAGACAGAGCAAGAACTTTTTGGACCCAAATAGGCGTGCTTTAAATCCATTTTAGTTTACTCCATAACTAATATGAAGGCTAAGTGATATGTTTACTTGTTTACATAGTAGAATATGTGACGTTCTTTTAATTCAGGCCAACAATTGCCTTCTCATCTTCTGACAGCTGAGGTCTTGAAGTGCCAGCCAGTATCATAATTTCCTAGCACTTTCGTTCTCTTTTTTCCTTTCTGGGTCGTGTACTGACTGTGTGTGAATGTATTATATATTCTACTAGTATTTCAAGCCACATGGGAATATGTGTAATAGTAGCAGTTTTTAATTTATATGCCCTCAGGGTAGAGGCAATCTGGATGTTATATCCTCAAAGAAGAGTGGTTTAGTAAAAAGATCTGCGATCTGCCCAATTAAGCTGACCAGCAGTACCAAAAATAAGCAAGGTTTTCAAAGATATCTAGCTGCATTAAAGACTTTTGGAACTATAAATATAAATAAACAAATTAATTTAATTTTTTAAAAGAAATTTAAATGTTACAGAAATATTCTTCACTCTGCCCTGAAATCATGCTTGGCATAGTCAAGAGAAGATAATCCTTGGACTACAAGAATAGAATATGTTAAATATACAAATGAGTTTGGAGAAATATTTCTCAAACCACAGTTCGTGGGCAACCTGTTAGTAAGACAGAAACTGGGTTTGCCAGGAAGAGCATGATAAGTTGTTGCCTGTCCCTTATTACTTGGTGAGTGCAATAACCCACAGACTTCTGATCCAAAGACTGGGCAAAATCTGGTACAGAAGCATAGTAAACAATCCTTCCTGTCCAAGGAATCTCACAGTACAAAAGAAAGGACACGCAGTCATTCATAACAGAGTTTGTGATGCAATAGTGCCAAATCCAAACAATAAGAATTCATAAATTGGCAGGTTGTCGTAAAATCATGGAGGGGATAAGAAATGAAAAACATAACAGCTCTGTTTTTCCTTTTCCACTTGTATTATGCCTTTAAGTGATCTTGTTCCAAGCTTTTCTGCATATAAGAAGGAGATGTATTTATATATATATAAATAGGTAGATAGATAGATAGATAGATAGATAGATAGACAGACAGACTTTTTTTTCTTCATTGTTTTAAGGGAAGCACCTACAGGTAGGAGATTATATTAAAGCAGGGAGAACACTAGAACTTGTTTGACAGGTCTAATACATAGTATGAAGGAAATAGTCTATCTACTGAGTTTCATTATTATGCAGGCAGTCAACACAGGTTTTTTCAACTCTAATTCCATGTAACAAAAAACACATGAAAGTCACATCAGTGAAACTTTGAGAATAAGTCTGAAAGGCTAGAAACTGCTGTTCATATAAAAATAAAAAAAATCTTGCAAAGTCATATGCAAAGGTTGGATGTGTCTATCTTCAGTTAATGTATGTGACCTCTTCCAAAGACGAGATCTGTGCAAGCCTGTTCTCAGTAGACATCAGTGAAAATCTGTAAAAATTTGGCCTTTATTAATTTTCCACCAGTTGTGTTAAGTGTTGACTTATTATTTAGGTATTCTCTGTCTCTTCATCTCTCTAATAACAGTGTCTAAATATTTGTATTTATAAAAAGACAGCTTGAAAGATTCAAAAACGAGAAAGCCCTAAGTTCACATGTAATGAACAATTAAGTGAGTCATACAAACTGCTTCTTTGTAAGTGGGATTTTAAAGACAGGCATGATTGACTTCCTTTATTATGAGAAGTTTCAAATGTTCCTCAAGACTAATTTGGGTTCTTTAGATAAAATCCCTTTCGTACTGAAGACTGGGGGAATTTTATGCTTTCTTTAAATGAGACAGGGATTTCACTGTTTTTCCTGTCTGTGCATTCTTGCTCACTAAGACACAACACTGTTTTCTGTTGCACACTGCAATACATATTCTTGTTCAAATTCAGAAAGTAGAAGAAGGCATTGCAAATTAGAAAATGTCTGGATTTCATGCCTGTCCTGAGTTCTGAATGGGATAGCTGATGCCTCTTGGATCTGGACTGCAGCAATGACTTTGCTGTGAGAAAGAAAACAAGAAATGCTTTTAACCTTCTGAAGCTGTGACTGCAGCCCCACATGGAAGTTCCTGACAGTATTAAGTTAACATGACCCCTGCCCTTTAACTTTTGACATGATTCACCAGTTAAGATATTGAATCCAACAGTTCCATTTGTTTTCCAGATCTCTTACAAGCAGATTTTCATGTGCTAACAGTTGGAGCAGTGTCCCAGTAAGAGAAGTCAAAGGAGACAGGGATGGGTTAGTTACTGACCTTCTCAAATAAGGCATTCTGTTTATTCTTGTCTTGAAACATTTTTCATTGAAAAAGCAGTTTCTTCAAAATGATGATTTCAAGCAGCCCAAAAAAGGAAATCATTTGTTATCAGCAAATAATTTGTTAAAAGCAGATGATTGACAAAGGGGTCATGGCTTCAAACTGAAAGAGGGCAGATTTAAATTAGCTATTCAGAAGAAATTATTGACTGAGGATGGTGATGGTTTGACACAGGCTCAGCAGAGAAGATGTGGATGCCCATCCCTGTACATGCTCAAGGTGGCAACCTTGGATGGAGTTTTGAGTAACTTCTAATGAAAGGTGTCCCTGCACTTAGCAGGGGGTTTAGAACTGGGTATCTTTAAGGTTCTTTCCAACCCAAGCCATTCTGTGATTCTGTGACGTGATTTGTCAAAAGCCTCTTGCTGGCAGTCAAAAGAGATAAGTCCTCTTTTCTTCCCAGGCATGTATTTTTCTCCTATATATCTTCAGAAAGCAGTATATTTTTCAGCAACATAGTTTTCTCTCTGACATAAGTCACATTCTGGTGTTGCTTTTTTTTTCTCAATTATTGCAATGCTGAAACAACCCATATTAAAAAAAAAAAAACTGTTTATTTTTTGCATAAACAGGACTAGAATTGAGTATCTTTTCAGCTAGCATGCTTATAAGAGCACTGTTAAGTCCTGAAAACATGCTTAGGGTAGATGGTTATCTCAGACCTTGGGGGAAGGTCACGTATGAATTGTTCACATTGTTAAGAGATCAGGGCTATGCCAGTAACTGCAAGATTTTTGGAAAAGCTGTGATACAAGATAAGTTTCAGATAACCATCCTCAGCACTTGGCACTGACCTCTCCTATTAGACCACACCTTAATGTGGAAGACCAGTGTATTCGTAGTGCAGAACATGGACTAACATTTGCAAACGTCAAGCGAGAACAAAGAGGGAGCACTGTGCGAGGTCAGGGACATTGCACTGTGCCAGCTCCTCATGGTAACAGGTACAACGCCAGTGGTAGGGGCAGGAGATCTGTTTTACCATGGTAAGACACCTTTTTACCGTGGTAAGAGCCATGACTCTCTGATCCCTGACATTTTGTTTGGACCTTACAAAATATGTCACAAGAATACATTCCTGTTGCTCATTGTGCGGTGCCCACGTGTCTAAACTATGGCCATGTAATATTTATAAAGCACAAAACTGAAGACCACTCTATAATTAAGCGATTTTTCTCAATAACTGCAACTTAGTCACTGTTTTGATTAGCTGAACTTTCAATCAAAACAAGATAAGGTAAAAATAGATGGGTTCTGGAAAGAGCATAGCTATCGATAAATGTGTTAGAACAAAATAGTGGAAATGGGAATAAATTAATCAATACAATCAGAAGTAAAGATAACAGAAAGCTAGTGTTTCTGCATGAAAGCTGTGTGATCTAAGATTCCTGAATTGAGATGCCATTAAAGAATTATGAAAGCAGATAATAAGATGCTATGATTGGGCATTATATTATAAGTATACTGGCAATAGTAATTGCAGTTCAAGATTAAAAAAACACAAACAGGACCTTGATTTGGAGCATCTATTGCTCTGTTTCTTTGTTGAGTGAAAACAAAAAAAAAAAAAGAAAAGAAGGAATAAGGATAATCATCCTTGAAGAAGAAAGCACATTTCCACTTCTCTGAGTGTATAACTTAACCACAGACCCTCATTGTCTATGATATACATCCCTATTCCAAAGGTTGCAAGGAGGGATGTGCTGAAATACCTGCCTACCACTTGGGAAGAATAATTACAAGGAGAATTGTTTTGAAGGGTTTCTCACAGTTGCTTCTCTGGGTAGCCACAGGCTAATTCGAAACAGTCAGGTGCCACCTTTACATTTATTTTATTAAGGTGTGAACTCCTAGAGTGGGAAAATACTTACTGCAAGTACTAATTTAGAAACATTTAAATACAGCTCTTATTATAGCAATAAAATGTAACCGCAGTGTTGGTGATCAGGTTAGCTTGCCATGCACTTGACTCAGCAGTGAAGTGTTTGCATGGGGTGTGATGCGCAAGTCAGGTTTCTGTTCTCATGCTCTTTCATGTTACATCTAAATAAGCTCATCTATTTCTCCATTCAGCTGAAAAATCTTCTCAAATTTCTAGCCTCCTAAATTCATGGCTTGATCTTAGATTTTCAGAAATTTATTTTACAATATGTTTTGCATTGTCAAGTGACCAAAGAGCCACTTCTTTACTTTGAACCTCTGCTTGAGAAGCATCATCACTGTCCTGAAGGAAATCTGGGCCCAGTTGCTGCATTATGAGATAAAAGTGACTTTTTACAGCAATAGGTATGTGCACCAGCAAATACTCCACACACACTAGATTGTAAGGATGTTCTGATTTTTATATGAACTAGCCCAGGGGTTAGAAATAGTTTTGACTACTTCATCCATACAAGCAGTTCAGTAAGACAGTTGGCAGTACTCAATATGAAGGGTTGATGAGGTGAGTTGGGTTTTAATTCCTACGTGAGGAAATGCCGCCAGGACACACTGGGGTCAGGAAGCAGCTGGAAGCCTGGAAGAGCAGAGGTTCCTGGGGCTTTGCAGCCAGGACCCATCCCACTGCCCCAGCCAAGGAGCAGGGCCAGTGAGAGTACAGGACAGACCCAGACGCCATGGCAGACCGAGACCCAGGCATCAGGAACCTCCATGTGGATGGGGATGGACCAGGATGTCAGCCTTTGGATGGGTATCTGGTCAGGCAAACCATTACACTGGTCAGAGGACTGTTGGCACTAAACATCGCTTTCAGCAGTAAGACACATGTCACAATACATAGCATCTGAACCTAAGTACTTGAAACAGCACAGGGACAAAGCAAAACTGAATAATTGCACAGAATCACAGAATAAGCCAAGTTGGAAGGGACCCACAAGGATCACCAAGTCCAACTCCTGGCCCTGTAATTCATGGAACAGAGAAGTAACTTTCTTCATAATATACTACAAATATAAGCAGATCATACACACAGTTTTCCTAAGGAAATTTGAAGAGACAATTTACCTCTGCTGCAATGAAAGAACTGGAGATTTGCCTGGTTTCCAAAATGAGAACTCACCCAGAATAATTAAATGGGATGCACAGTTTGCCTACAGTATTGGGAGTATTTTAGTGGTTCCCAAATATCATCTCATTTCCCAATCAGGACAACTGTAGTTTTCATCTCTGTAGACTTAAAGTGCAAGAAGTTCCCATTGACAGTTATAGAACCTGCATGGCAAGAGCGGCTGAGTTAGAGAGATGGCTTAGACTTCTGTTGATGTGGAAATCTTTACCACTTATTTATATTATTTCTAAGTGGTTGGTTCTAAAACTTACAAAGAGTTGTTGAGATAATTTTTTTCTCATTCTCCTCCTATTCTCCCAAATGTCTGTGTGTTCTCTGAACTGCCATCCTGTTTCAGCCCCCTCAAAAAAGTAGCTGATACTTTCACAGGATGTTTGGGAATTCTTCCACACAAAGTCATTAAGTTTTTTATACCACATCTTTCTGAGTTGGCTCCCCATAATTCAGTAAAGAAGGTCCATTAGTTCAGTGTAGTGGGAATGGGCAGCTATTTTAAAGTGAAGATTTCCTTTTTCCCTGGATGAGGGTAGCAGCAGATTGGTTTTCTTCTCCCGTTTGCAGTTAGTAACAGTTGTGTGCTGTGAAATGTGACAAGCATGTGACATATGAGTAAGAACTTTCAATTACCTCTTTTTAAAATTATTTTTAGGTGACCAACAGAACAGCTTCCTAGCATTAGTTCTTTGTCGTTGGTATCTTTTTATTTTGGGTGATAAACCATGGCCTGTTTCAATAGTGTGTATGCATAAAAAAAAAAAAAAAAAAGATAAATAAAATGTGAGAGAGAAAAGGAAACTTTTATTACCTTTTAATTAGTATTAAGAACAATTACCAGTCCTCCAGAACACAGGAAAATAAAGAGTGAAGAGTGCAAAACTGGGTGCAAATTAAGCAAAATTTCTATTGATTCTTTCATATATATGCATATATTTTGAAGTGGAGATAACTTGCGGAATACTTTGCTCTTGTGCTTACACAAATTAATTCTGTATTTAACAATCTCTTTGAGAGGCTTGGTAATCAGTCAAAATGTCATATAAATGAGATATGCATTTAATATAACCAAGCAAGAAGCAGAAATCCTCCATGAAATCCAATGTACATATGCATCTTGGAAGAAATATGAAAGTTTTCACAAGTAAGAGCATGCACTTGTTGGAAACTTGAAATGAGCGTTACTATTTATTAAAACTCCTTCAAGAATTTGAAATTTCACTTGCTCTTAAAATTGATCTCAGGTTCCTAAAGATCTTGTAAATTCTCAACTCATATGTTTGGTGAAAAGCACTAGAGTAAATAAAAGAAGGATCAAATAAAGGACATATAAATTGTGTGTCTTGCTCTTCGTTCTCCCACTCTAGTTCTTCAGACTACCATAGAGGATTTTTCATTCAGTATATCTCTATATCTTTGAAATCACAAAAGATTTTTTAAAAAAAAGAGAGAGAGAAAGAGAAAAGAAAGAGAAGAAGGAAAAAAAGTAGGAACATGACAGTTTCAAAAGTTCAAGAAATCAAAATACTGAAATTTTCCAATTTTTCAAGACTTAAAGAGTTTGAATTATTAAAACGATGTTCAAGAATGCTGAGAGATAAAGAAAAAAGTTATTCTTTTCTCATTTGTGTTATCTTAACATGTGGAAACTTTCCTGGCTTAAATGCTCAATATAGATTTATTGTTCTAACTCTGAAAATATTAAGAATTGCAGCCACTTTGCAACCCCTGTAACACCAATGATCAAAACTCCTTAAAAGGTACAGGTGTTACTAACAGAGGATGAAAGGAGAGAAGTAAATTTCTTGCTCTCTGTTCTGTCCTGAGTAAACTTGTGCCTTTCTGGTATCCTTAAAATCTTAAAATATGGAAGTGATGGTTTAAGGTGGTATTAGATGAATTTGTAACACAGTTAATATTGTAGTTTTCCACGATTAAATGGATTTTTTTTAATAATTCTTCCTGATTGAATAACTATCAGTGCCCAAAAATAACTTCGAGTTTTTTGAAAAGTGATATTACAAGGCTAATCATGTTGTTTGTACTTGGACAGAATTCATTCTAAAGTCAGTGACACTTGTGCCTAAATACAAAATGTGGGAGCATGCCCAAGAGGAGTGTTCTGTGCTCAGAAAGCATTTGTCTTTATATTCTGCCATTAGTTTAAATACAAGGTCTGGCACTGCATTTCATGACACGTGCTGCTCTACTAGCTCCGTATAGAAACAAGGTCTTTTCTGCATAAAATATTTTTAGTCCTACAAGTCAGTATAACAAACAATACAAGGAATTTTTTTTGTGAAAACTTATTGAATTGAAAATTCTGTAAATTTACAAATTCTGACATACGCCCTTTAAAACTTGTGCATCCACTGTTTATATTTTCATTATGCATTACAGAACATATTCATAATGTTTAAAAATGTTCTATTCCATCAAAAATAGGGCTTTTAACCAAATAAAAATGTGAAGCCAACTTGCTCTAAAATCCATCTGGTTTTCATTTTCTTATGATCTATAATCAGGAAACCCATTCATATACGACATATAATTTTTGTGCTTTCAAGTGGATAGTGGAATGAGATGTTCTGCATATGGTCACATCTAAATTGATAATTGTCCAGGCAGAGTGTAATTTTAAAGTATAGCATGAAGGAAGGTTTAATTTGTACATTAGAAGTCTTATGCATTTGTTTTGCCTCTGAATGTAAATGAGGCCATTCTCTTTGGTGGATTTATCTGAAGGTGGGACAGCTGCCCCAGAGCAGGCCACAGCCCTCTTGAGTTAAAAGGATACAGCGTAAAGAGCTGGTTTAAATGCAGTCTCTTCTTAACTGTAAACCACATGCATGCATTCATCACTGATTTCCAAATGATGGGTTTCTGTATTATTGGTTTAAGGTCCACAGTCTTACATTCCTGAATCCTCATTATACCAAAAGAATAACAAGATGGTGACTGGAAAGAGGAACTGTTATTATATGGCTCCAAAATGCTAGCTGACATAATATGCCATGAACAGCAGAAATCTGCTGGCAAAGAAAAGATTGCAGTAGTTCTTAAAAAGAACTTGGCGTTTTTGAAATATATATGTAAGAAATCTAATCACTGTTCAAACTATTTTACATCAGTAAAGGTCAGATTAAAGTTTCTGAAGAATAAAGCTTTATACAGAAGCATTCTTTCCCCTAACGTTTAATAGTAAATTATATTAAGTAAATCTTATGTAGGAAATGGGAGTTCTTTATTGTAAGGTGCTTTGTTCTCCAAAAATCACAACTAGAAACAAACATATAGAGTACATTCTGTTTTGCTATATATCTTAGGTCCTATATTGTAGAACTGAAAAAAACTCAGTGCTGCTTCAGTTTCATTGTCACTCTCTGAACAATTCCTTGTCATACAACAGATTTCACAGGCAGTTTTACATCCTGCTGGTAAAATACCTCCTATATGAAACTGACACGAGAGAAACCCTCCTTTTGCTTCAGTTTCTGCTGTTGATCACTTCATGCTTTGATTTTCAGTATTCAGTTTGTAAAAGATGAACTTTTTAAAAATGCAGTGTGGTTTCTGGCAGAAAATACTATTGTATATTCAAAATGCCCCTTCTAATTTCACTGCCTGTAGTAACACATAGGATTAATCAGAGCATAATAGGTATCTAATCTACATTGAGAAGAATTGTCCATTTTGAAAAAAAAAAGCCTACTAACACAAAATGGAAAATTTTGACGACATTCTGCTGAGTTTGCTTGGCAAGTCTAAAATACATTTCAATAACCCATTTTATCTTACTAACTGTATGATGTTAAGGAAATAAACAACAAGATTAACTAAACAATATCTAAAGTCATTTTAATACAGAATATTGGATGTGATCTGAGTGCTCTTAAGTTTTCATCATTTTGCAAAGGCTTGGGAGATCATTATAATAAAAAGCATGAGAAAAAACAAGCCAGGCCAGACCAGTTACTAAGGGTACCTGACAAATACAGATTTCAAGCAGTTTTTTGATAATTTTCCTCTGCCTTAATCCTGGTGTTCACAGTTCAGGGTCTCCAAGAGCCTAAAGTGGTGTACTTGTCTTTAACAGCCTTTGAGAGATTTTATTTCCATGGATTTGCTGGTTTGGTAAATACAGGTAGCTGATGCGCTTGAGGATTAAAAACAAGAAGATCTTAGTCATGCTTGGACACACTTCATTATCCTAACCAGAGGAGCAAATCGCTGTCAAATACTGTCATTTTTATGCCCACCTTATAGACATTATCAAATTTAGTTCCATAATCCATTTACGTTCTTTAGGGCTATAAACCCCATTTCACATCTCAGGGAAGAGGCGGGGGGGAAGTGAGATACTGTGTTCTTCACTGACTTTGGGACTACAAAGGAAATTTGAAGGTCCAGGGTTTCTGACCCAGAGGGCTCTGCCACACTTGCTAGCTCATTTTCTCACACAAATTCTAGGTTGTGTGTTGCAGCTAGTGAACAAAGGCAGAGCACAGAACAGAAAGTCTTCCCTAGTTTGTTTCTTTGGTATTTACCCGTGAAGGTTTTCTCTTTCCGTACTAATTTTCATGTTATTCCCTCTCTATGACTGGGCAGTTTCTGTACCTCTCCTGAGATTGAGTAGACAGAATTTCAAGGTTACACTAAAAAGTCATCTTTTTCCCTAGATTTTATGCGGGTAAGAGGTGAAATCAGGTGAATGGAATAGGAAGATCTCATTTTTAGTGGTATGGTAGGTCAATAACCTTATGGACACATAGCTGTCAATATGATGTGGTGGGAGAAGAAAACCCTTTTCTGAAAAAGGCAAAAGAAGCATTTGCTTGTCAGAATTGTTCCTGGGGCCTGCAGAAGAGAGATGAAGATGAAAGATATGGTGGTGTTTTCCAAATAAGGTTATGATCTGGCTCCCATTGACTTTAGTGTTGACAGACCAGGTCCAAAAAGTGTAGTGAAAAAGAGCCAAAAGCATTTATGAATCCTCCTGGTCCTCCCCCCACCTTTCGAGGAAATTATAGCTTTGCTATACTCATCCTTTGTTTAAAAGCAAAACAAAATCATGACCTGCAAAGGGCTGCGTCAGGAAAGGCACAATCTTCTGTAGTTGTCAAGAAAACATGGAATAGCTTTGACAGTTTTTATGCCCTTTAAATTATCTGACTTTCATGCTTCTTGTAAGGCAAACGCCAGATGTTGGCTGCTACAAGGGCACAAGTATATCGTGCTATATACCACAGTGCTGTAAGCAGAGTTGTACCATCAAGTTAATTTCAACACATCACAGAGATGTCAGCAGCCATGAGAGAAAGCATTTGAAGACCAGTTGTTCCAAATATGGCACATGTTGTATTTTCCTATAAAGATACATGACATAGATATTTACTATGAGTTTTGTATTTCACAGCTTTAGAAGGGCTTAAAAAATACAGTGGACTTTATCAAACTTCTCTTTCTTTTTTTTTTTTTCTCTTTTTTTACCTTAACAGGAAATGGATATGGCAACCCCCGCAACTCACCAGGTCTGCTGGTCTCACCTGGCAACTTGAACAAGAATATGCAAGCAAAATCTCCGCCTCCAATGAATTTGGGAATGAACAACCGTAAACCAGACCTCCGTGTGCTTATTCCACCTGGCAGCAAGAATACCATGCCATCAGTGGTAATGCATTTTCAAAGCTCTTCTTTTTGTCTCATTCAGATCAGAGTTACTAAGGAATTTCAAGGCTGGCTCAGGCAAATAAATTCTTGATTGTTTGATTTTTCTGACTTGGGTTTGACATCAAGCTGAGGACGTAGGCTGAGCCTCCTTGATTGCATTTTTGAAGTCCTATTTACTTCCTACTTTTTTTCTGTTGAGTGGCTGAAGAAGAACTGCGTCCTGCACAGTCTAAACTTCTGCAGTGTCTTTCCCAGTAGCTGAAAGAGTCTTTCCTGAATTTCTCATAAAGGGTGAATTTAACCCTCAGTATTCCTAACTTATTATATTTTTCTTAAATATGTAGCTGCACAGACTCTTAGCAGAAGGCATATTAACAGTAATAAATTAATTTGAGCCCTATCACTGTGAGTTCCAAATTTTGTAATGATAAGAGGTAGTAAATAGACAGAGCAAGAGAAAAAGGAGTATGAAATTTCTGTATCTCCTGTCAGGATTAGTGAAATGTAGGCAATATCCTATGCTAGAAGGCTGAATTGGGAAGGTATCGTGTCCATGCCTTGTAGTTCCTTTCCAAAGGTCCGTTTTCACGTAAATCTTTCACGAGCAGTTTAACATTAAAAGTGAACGTAATTTTAAAAGATGGTAATGTAACTGATACAGCTTTCCATTTTGTAACAAACATTATTAAAACAACTTCCAAGTTGGCTTCTTCAGCTCGATGCAAAATAAATTAATCATCAAACTAAAACCGCCCATAAATGTGATGCTGCCTCCTAAGTGAAAAAGTGACAAATAGTCCTACACAGCAATACTCAAAGCTGACCAAGGCAGTGACAAGCTGTCTGCATCAAATGATTTATTCCAAGCCCCTTAAAAATTATATTTTCCAAGGGACTCTCTGAGTGGTCAGGTACAGCAAGACAGTCTGCAACCAATGGGACTGTGGAAGAAAAAATTAATTCCTAGAGAAAGTCTTGTGCTGAAACCATGATAGGTTGTTCCTACAATTGAGACAAACATTCCATTTGAAGGACAGATAAGAAATCTATGAGGTGTATTTTTTCCAATCTATGCTGAGAAGGTGTTTAATTTGCTGCCCCTATGAGATGAAACTATTCCGTAAGCTAAAAACCTACATCCTGGTAAATATTTATATTTACTAATTTTTAACACTCCTTTCCTATGCAATCAGTCTGAGGATGTTGATCTGCTTCTGGTAAGTGGTAATGATGTTCATCTTAATAACAAGGAAAAGAAAACCAGTTCTTTTTCATGATGTCGGTGAAATGTTGGTTGAAATAAATTGGAAAATGCTACAATAGCTATGTTGTGAACAGAAAAGTCATCACAATTTTTAAGTATAGCAATAGAAGGCCAGATGCCGTTGTTGTTCATATTCAAATTATGTGTGCTAGAATTAAGCTTTCTTTTTGGTCGTGGTGGAGAGCAGGTAAACTTACGTTGTTGAAGATGTTGAAGCATTATGACATCTTTTTTGGTGGCTCTCCAGTCATTTTTTCTTGCCACTCACATAATTAGAGTTCTCTAGTGTAATTTTTACAGTGCAACATCTAGTGCCCTGGAGTTAAAGATAAGTGAGTAACTGCTGTGCAATCTAACAGCCTTGAAGGTTTGGGGGGGTTTTTTGCACAAAAACGAAGTAGTCAGAGCTCCATCTCCTGGTAAGAATTCAGTGTTCAGCAGTCTGGGGTGCTCCTCACTTTCAAAATCTAGAAGAGCTGGGTTCAGGGGGTTTTTCTTTTGCCTTTTTTGTTTTGTTTTGTTTTGTTTTGCTTTGTGGGTTTTATTGGTTTTTGTGGTTGCTTTTTTTTTTTCTGTATGAGTGAAAAGGAAAACAATGGGAATAGAGCTTATATATTTCATTAGTTTTTCACATGATCTATTCTACCCACAATAAAAGCAATCTTACTAGTTCAGTTACCTAGGAGATACTGATGTAATGGGTTACTATGGTGACAACTGGTCTCTTGAAAGCTTGTAAATGATAGGGTTGGCAGAGTTCATCAAAGCCACATGTTAAATGATTAATTTCTAGAAATTTATAACAGCCTGTATTTCTCATGCACAAAACATTCCCAGAAAGCAAATACACTCAACTGACTTAAAACTGGTCAATAATATGTTTATTTTACTTACTTTAAAAGAATCAAAGGATAAATAACTCCCAGTCTGCTCAGTCATTGGCTACTCCAGTGGTTTCCGTAGCAACTCCTACACTACCCGGGCAAGGGATGGGAGGATACCCATCAGCCATCTCAACAACATATGGTACTGGTAAGTATGGGTGCAGGATGCAAAGGATGGGGAAGGGAGCGAGGTACTGACAAGTGTCTATCTCAGTATTAATGAATTAGCTAATGCTCCTTGGGAGAAGCTGGAAAATTCATAGCTGTTGTGCCTTTGCACTACATTTGCTTATTCTGTACCTGTCACTAACTTCAGACATATCTATTTTAAAGTTATCTATCTTGTTTGAAGGAAAACTGATTTGGTAGCTTTATTTCATTGTGTTTAATTTAAAAAAAAAAAAAAAAAAAGTGAAACTTAAAACAGTTAACAGTTCCTTGTCTTCCTTGGAGATAATTTCATGCAGTTGAGTACACTAGTACATCCTAAAGACGTGGGGGTAGTGGGAATAAGCAGCTTCACTATCTCCACATCAGTGTTCAGTAATTCTGTTGGCTATTACCCCTCCCTGCCTGGGAGGGTGCAAAAATGAAGCCTCAAGGCATCTTTACAGTTCCTGTTGTGTATTGCTGCTGTACAGAGTGCACACAGTGACACACAAGAGCCAGTGATCTTAGAGAGGACACATGTTGTTCAGAAACAGGCTGCCTACTGGATTCTGCAAGAAAGACTGTAACCAAAATGTTTTATTTTTCAAGTCTTTCTGACAGTGCATTTGTAGTTATGTATATGTAGTTATTGTGAATTACAGGCCAAGAATGCTTTAGATCTGCCAGACCCAGTAAAGCCCTGCTAGATTCCAGAATAATTATTAGTGCATTACTTGCTCCCAAGTTAATGAGTTGAGGAAAGAGGAAGATCTACTTTTTCTGCTGCAACTTAAGGTGATTGGTGTAATTAAAATTAAAAGGCTTACAAAGTGACATGAAAATTACTATGCTAGTTGTTGTTTAATTGCTTCCTCTTTAATTCTCGCTTAATTATTGTCTTTCTGTTTTCAAATCTAGAATATTCTCTGAGTAGTGCAGATATATCATCTCTCTCTGGTTTTAATACAGCCAGTGCTCTTCATCTTGGTTCTGTGACTGGCTGGCAACAGCAACACCTACATAACATGCCACCATCTGCCCTCAGTCAATTGGGGTAAGCAGTGTTTTCTTTGCTTTACTGTCCTACAGTGACTTCAGTCTCCCCAGTAATTCCAAATGTTAAATATGTCAAGCAACATACCAGAACGTATTTACTGTGTGTAAAAACTAGATTTTGCAAAACTGGAACAATGTAATCCATGGAAAGTTTTCTAGGGAGCTACAATGAAATATTCTGTGTCCATATTTTCTCAGTAGTGTATTGTTTATGTTTTAGTTTTTATTTCTTTAAATAGCGTCTTATTTCACTACTAAAACCAAATGCCTATATTGTACGGATGCTATATTTGCTATTTATGCTTTTTATTTCCAGTTACCATAGCACAAAGTTTCACAGTAAACTAGAAAATTTTCTAGATATTTTAATAAAGTAAGACTTACATAATTAATTGACCTGAGATTAAGCCTTAACCTTATATAATAATAACATACTCCCTTCTGCTCAACTCTGAAATTCAAGTTTCATTTCTTTGGAGATAATTTTTATGAGAAAATACCATGATTAGGCCGAATAACTGAGAGCTCATAAAACTCATTGTGATGTGCCTGTACCGAGGAGGACGGGTATTCGTGCCCTCTAGTGGCTAATTTTACAATATTTACTCAAGTTTTGGAGAAACACGGCGCTCGATCATCTTGTGATCTTTAGAAGTGTGAAAATTCACGCAGACAAATCACCTGAACAAGCAACCTCTTGGCTCATTGAAGTGAATAGGTGCATGATTTTCAAATATTCTGATATCTGCAGTTTCTATTGAGTAAGACTGTAGGCATGCACTAGTGTCACGCAGTAGCCTAATGTATGGTTAGACATGTTAGAATTTTAAAAGGTTTAGTTATAAAAATAGAAGCTGAAAACAGCTGGAGTGTATTTATGAGGAAGAAATTTAATTCATATATATTTGAAAAGAATTTTTTTTTCAGAAACAGGTGTTACACATACACACTTTTTTTTTCGAGATTGTTGCCATAATGTGGAAAAATTTAATACTCTAAATGCAGCTTAAAATTCAAAATTCTCCTACTTTATCTGACCATTGTTTGTAACTTATTTTGATGTTTTTACCATGTAGACGATTTGGGTTTTTAAGGACAGCTATACAAGTGTTTCAAACAAAACATATTTTTTAAACCTCATTTCTGTATAAATAAGTGTATACAGATACTAATGACATAAAAACATACAACTGAAATACTTGCTGTGCTAGAAAAAAATAGTCTTAATATCTTTCTCTTGCACTTTTGTTTTTGAGTTTGCACTATTTCTGGGGCAGCATTCAGATTTACTGCACAACCAAAGTCATAAATTCTCAAATAAATTGGAAGCTCACTTATTAGATATCACTGTACAAAAAATTGGTACCTTACCAAGGAATTTAATAAGGCTATTTGGTTAGCCAAAAAAGTATAAATTAACTCCTAAACTAACTACATGACTTTTCAGATATGTCACACATCGTGATCTGTTTCTGATTCGTATTGCAGAATGTCAAAGTGTGATGGCTGTGACTGTGGCTGTGGCTGTGGATTACATTCTGAGTTGCTACTCTTATTATTATTCTTTCAGTGATTTGTAAATGAATTCAGCCATGAAAGTTGCTTCACAGACAACTCTGAAGAAGTCTTCTATCACTGCAGAAAATCATAAGCCTTTATTTTAGTCACTGAGTTCCACATGCAAAAGCATTTGTTTTAACTTTTGGATTACTTGAAAAACTTGAAATTCTGTAGAACATATTCAGTCCAAGTCAATCTGATCTAGAATTTGCAAAAAGATTTAAAAAATGAAACAAATTTATAGTCATCTTCCCATACTTGAGAAAACACATCTAGAAAGGTTTTGACAAGAGTGAGGTCATATACTGAAATATTTGGCTACTGTGAGATGCTTGTTTTTAACAGTAGGCTATAAAAACCTGTGGGAAAACAAAGTTAATGGAAGAGACATTCCAGCTCTCCTACAGGTTTTATTTTTCACCAAAGTCTAAAGGTGAAAATCAGCTCTGCTTCCTCAATGCATGACAGAAGAATGTGGTTAATAGTAGAATAAGATAGGTTAGATTGTAGCATCTTGCTTCAGATAAGTCCTCAGCAATTTCAGTAGTACTGTCAGAGCCATCTTGGAGGTAATTGGAGATCTCTGCAACCTAGCTCTTAGTTCTTCAAGCTGACTGTGCAATTGGGAGCCACACTAGTGCTGGTGAACTAGAGGGTAAATACGTGAGGACATGGAGTAGTTCACTTTCCCTGTCTATGCACCTTTTGGCCTTCTGCCAAGCCTGGTGAACAGCATAATAATGTAGAGCCTGTTTAGACATGACTGGGACATTGAAACAAGCCAGACTTCTAAACTTTTGGGGTTAAAAAGCAAAATAGTATTTTCATGGTCTTTTAACTGCATCTACATCTGGAAAAAATACACATACAAATTCTACTGAAAATCAGTCCCTCCCAAAGCTTTGGGATTTGGCCTGATTATTACATCAATGTCTCTTATTGCTTATTTAACATGTACGAAAAAGACTAACAGAAGTTAACTGCTGATAACCAGAAGGGAAGTCCTTCTCAAACTTTGTAATAAATTGTCAAAATTTTAATGCAAAAATCCAAAGTATGGGAAAACTTCCTAGCCTAAGAGAAAATGTTTTCATCTAAAAGTAATATCCACAGGTGAAGTTTTCACTTTCCTAAAACACGAATGCAAGCACAGAAACAACATTTAATCTGAAGATGCTTCAATATAGATAATTATTTAAGAGAAGTTTCTCTAAACTCATTTCCCCAGATGAACAAAAAGTTGTCTAAATTCATACATTATGTTGACTTGTTCTGTGACCCTTATGTAGCAAGATTATTACTTAGCAATAATTACTTTTGATTAGATAATAACTATAGCTAGGTGTAGGGAAATATTCTCCATTAAACTATTTTTACTGAAAAATTTGGAAACAGTTACATAAGATTTAATGAATTTATATCAGTTCTGACAATTTCCTTGTTTTGAATAAAACCTTATGTATTTCAGATTGAGCCTTCTTTTCTTATGCCACAATTATAAATAAGATGTTCTAGTAATTCAGTTTCATGTTATTCTATGTTTAAAAATTCCTTTTTAAAAAGTGTAAACCTTAATACATGAGAGCTAAACAAAATGTCTTGATACAGAAATTCTTATTCTGCTTTTACATTGATCAGAAAAGTATTAAAAAATAAACAAAACCAACTAAAACCACTTAGCTTTCACCTAAATAAAAATAGAGAGGAGGGAAGAAGTTGAATTGCTAGTAAGTCAAAACTATCTTCTCCTAGATACAAATTAGCACATAACTAAAGTTACATAAATAAATTTAGCCATGAATTTTCAACGTTCGTTTCCATGTATTTATGGGGGGGAAATTATATGAAGTGAGGAAATAAAGTGATTTAGAGAAGCAAGTGTGGGCATAATAGAAAAGGTGCATGAGGCTTTCTTCCCTCAATAGACCACTTTCTCCCTCTAGAAAACCCTACATTGTCCATGTTGATGTCTTATCACTTACTTACTTACACTTATCACTTACTCAGACCTGCACTTCTACCTGTGCATGCTGAGCTTCAATACCAGTTGGAGATTCAGGTAGAAGGAGATGCACACAGAGCTGGCATCATCCCAAGTTCATGGCACCCTGTCTTGCTCCCCACTTCTCACACAGCAGAGCTGTGTTGTTGTTCTGTGTTGAAACCAGATAAGAAACAACATTTCTCCATGTGGCCATCATAATCTGAATAAACATTGAATTTTAACTACGCTGGTCTCAACAGGGACTGCTGTGCCAAGTTAAAACATTAATTTTCTTCATTGTCCCCATAAAATGAAATGTTTTCCTACAATATGTGGAAAAAGGTCATGATGTCAGAATAAGTGGTCTGCCTGGCACCTATTCAGTGCACATCATTGTACACAAACCTTTGAAATCATTTTCGTTAGTTTCTCAGTAGTTTATCCATGTCCAAAACCTGTTTGTTTACCAGGGAATTTAGTGAAGGTTTCACATGATGGAAATAGGGCATGCTTGGGCCAAATTAGAGCAATTATATGAGGCAGCAGTGTAAAATATGCGTTGACACATACAAGTGCAAACAGCTGTTTCTGCACGCACACATACATATACAGGACATTCAATCATTTTGCAGCAGACTGAACTCTCATTTTTTATGGCACAGCTTCCATTCTAAATAGAGGTCAATCCTCTGTTTAGAATACAGATTTACAAACTGCAGCTAAGTACCCATTTATTTCACCATTCACATGTATGTGTAGCACTGTTTCCCATGTAAGTGACCATTTTAGCTTAGATGAAATTCTCAGAAAAATGTTTCAGAAAATGTTAATGAAATATTGCAAATTATGATGAAATGAAAAGATACTAAACTACAGAAATACTTTCAGCAGAAAAAAGTTATATTTAGAAAGAATAAAATGTGAATCAAAATAAGTGCTACAATTTATTTATATTGTTATAATTAGTTTATATTGTTTTAAATCTCAAAACTTCAGTATTGACCTGCCAAAATGACTTCTTATCCTTTTCAAATGTACAGAAAAAAAAAAGGGGGGGGTT
Organism: Lycocorax pyrrhopterus obiensis; assembly: GCA_014706295.1. Taxonomy (NCBI): domain Eukaryota; kingdom Metazoa; phylum Chordata; class Aves; order Passeriformes; family Paradisaeidae; genus Lycocorax; species Lycocorax pyrrhopterus. The sequence continues at coordinate 61,732,245 of JACSVZ010000014.1, forward strand.
CCAAATTCAAACCAACCTGTAGCATTTATAGAACTGCCTCTAATTTGTATGCCAGGTGATTATGTAATACTGCCAGTGATTCCCAAGCAATCTGTAGAAAAATCTATAGAGATGCATTCTCATACTCACTTCTGAGGCACTATTAAAAAGGCAATATTCCAGCACAGCAATACCAGCTCTGTATCATTGAAACTCAGTTCATTCCTCTAGATTTTTTCCTTTGGGTGCTGTGACACAATAGAATGCCCGTATGTTCCATGTGAACAAATTTGACTGACTATGGTTATTTTTGTGTATTTTTATCTTTTTAAATTATCCCAGCTTTGCAAAGTGGCATGTCATTTGGTCAAATTAAACACTTCTAAATCAAATGCCCAGGCTCCACCATCCTTTATTATAGGACTTTCAGGTTTAGCTATAAGCTTGGCATGTAAAATCATATGTAATCTTATCATACTAAACTGGCAGCCTGTTTACGCAGGTGAAGTTCTAGGATCTCCTAAGCAGCACAAAAATAAAGTCACTGGAAATGAAAAGCAAAAAAAGACAGAAATGTATATTTGATTCTCATTGGATTGTTTTTAACAAATTTTCAGGAAGAATGGAATATTTCACTAAGTTGGAATGGCAAAGTCTTTTATTTACAGTTTCTTATATGTGTTAATTTAATATTTACAGAAACAATACAAAGAAAATACCCTGTTTGAAAAAAGAAAAAGGTTACATGTTTTACTATTGAAGGCTATTATTCATGAACTCTGTAACTTAAGAAAGGGCTTATCGCAGGTTTGAGAAATTCATCTGTATAAGACTGAAGGGTTGATGAAAAACTTGGAGGTAGAACATCCTGTTTTCTTTATTTTCTAAAAAGATCCTTTCATTATTAAATACTGTAGTAAATCCTGATAAAAGCAGATTATACCATTCAATATTGAAGCCATATAGTTTTATTTTAAACCTGTCAGAAGAAAAAAAATTCATCCACGTAGTAGTAAATGTTGTTTCAGTAACGCTCAGCTCTCAGTTGACAAGATACCAGGGAAAGTAGAGTATCTCAATAAATGAAAAGACCACACCTAAACTTACTTCTGTCTTCTATATACTTAGAAATTCCTTCCAAATCCCAATATTGCATCTTCTTGCATTAAAAAATGCCTGCATGTCCATTTAGGTTTAAAGTCTTGCGAAGCCAAGGGATCTGTTGCCCCTACTGCCTTCCTACCCCTCTATAAATAAATACTCATGAATAGAAACCTTGAAATGCTGTCTCTAGGGTAAGGCACTAACTTCAGCTTAGCAAATGGTCCCTGAAGTGGAACACAATGGGAACTGCATGTTGAGAACTCTATTTCAATTATGAAAAGCCAGGTTTCACCAGGAGGTGGTGCTTTTGTACAAAATATTGTGCAGATGAAAGTAATCTCATTTCTCCCATAGAGATAAAGCATGTTCTCAGTATTCACTCTTGTCCCTGTCTGCTTCATCTTTCCTCTGCCACTACCTACCCACAAAAATGCACAGAAAACTGAAGGAAAAAAAAAAAGAAAAGGCTTAGAATAGTTATATAGCTTACCTTTGAAAAAGTTTCAGCATAGCAGTCTGTCTGCTAATATCATCCTTTGAGCTTGGCTTTCCAATGGGCAAGCAGTGTCATCCTCTATCTTCTACTATTCCTCAGCTTCCCTTTTGTAGTTTAACCAAATGCATTCTGGATTGAATTATGGATTTACAGATTTAAACCATAAAATCATGTCTAAACCCTTGCTTGCCTGTGCTATTTTGTTGATGTCAGTCCTAGGACCAGTAATTTCAACTTTATTCTGAAAGATGTAAAAATTATCAGACCAGATTTTTTTGTTTCTGTTTTGCATCTGAAGTCACAGTCAAAACAAACCACAATAAAAGTAATTGGGTGCATTCAAATTAATTGGATTAAACCCAGAAGAAAGTCCATGCTTCCCCTGTCTCAGCTAATGCATACACACACACAAGTAATAGATATACAGAAACCTGCAGGTGGTTCCAACAGTGCAAAGGCTCACCTTCCCAAATTTGTGACGACACTTGATTTTAAAAAAAGGAGAGAGAGAGATTGAAAGTGAGACCTCTCTCCAAACTGAGGGCTTGTCCCGTAAAGCTGGCCATGTCTGTTGTGGTGCTTTCATCTCCTGGAATTTGTGAATTCTGGTCAGACAACAGTTCCCAATCTCTCTGCATGCGCTGGTCCTGCGCGAGCCTTTACACTGGTGTTTTGTGTGAGTGTTTGTGCATATCTGGGGGCTCCATGCCTCCTCCGTCTGTAACTGGGTTTCCTTTCCTCCTACAGAGCTTGCACTAGCACTCATTTATCTCAGAGTACAAATCTCTCCCTGCCTTCTACTCAAAGCCTCAACATCAAGTCAGAACCTGTTTCTCCTCCTAGAGACCGTACCACCACATCATCGAGATACCAACAGCACACGCGCCATGAGGCGGGGAGATCTCCTGTTGACAGTTTGAGCAGCTGTAGCAGTTCCTACGATGGAAGTGACCGAGAAGATCACCGGAACGAATTCCACTCCCCCATTGGACTCACCAGACCTTCGCCGGACGAAAGGGAAAGCCCCTCTGTCAAGCGCATGCGGCTCTCTGAAGGATGGGCAACATGATAGCATTACCTATTAGTTGGGTTTTTTTTTCTTGCAGTGTGTGTGTGCTATACCTTAATGGGAGGGGGGAGGGGGGAAGGGTCGATATGCATTATATGTGCTGTGTGTGAAAAAAAAAAGTCAGGTACTCTGTTTTGTAAAAGTACTTTTAAATTGCCTCAGTGATGCAGTATAAGGATAAACAGAAATGCTGAGATAAGCTTAGCACTTGAGTTGTACAACAGAACACTTGTACAAAATAGATTTTAAGGCTAACTTCTTTTCACTGTTGTGCTCCCTTGCAAAATGTATGTTACAATAGATAGTGTCATGTTGCAGGTTCAACGTTATTTACATGTAAATAGACAAAATGAAAACATTTGCCAGAAATGGCAGATCTTTACTGAGAGAGAAAGCAGCTGTTATGCAACATATAGAAAATGTACAGATGTTTTGACAGACCCAGCAGTTGGGTGGCCATGAATTGATGCTAGAAAGAGACTGGGTCACCTAACATACTGAAAATGCTCACAAACATGCAGGCATATTGCTGGAGTATGGCACTCAGTTAAAAAGGATCAGACCATTTCAAGAGGACCATACTTCTAATAATGTTGAGTTCGAGGGCTGACATATTTAATTTTAAAAATTATGGGTCTGCATCACTTATTAAATAAAAAAGTATAAAAATATGTACATTACATTTTGCTTATTTTCATATTAAAAAGTAAGACAGAGTTTGCAAAGCATTTGTGGCTTTTGTAGTTTCCTTAAGCCAAAATGTGTTCTTTTTTCCTTGATAGCTTTGCTAATCTTTTAAACAGTCCTGAAGAAACAAACAAAAAGGACTTTTTGTATAGAAAGCACTACCCTAAGCCTTGAGGAACTCCATGCTTTGCTAACCAAGATAACTGTTTTCTCTTTGCAGAAGTTTTGTTTTTGAAATGTGTATTTCTAATTATATAAAATATTAAGAATCTTTTAAAAAAAATCTGTGAAATTAACATGCTTGTGTATAGCTTTCTAATATATATAATAATTATGGTAATAGCAAAAGTTTTGTTCTCTTAATAGTGGGGAATTATATTTGTGCAGTTGCACATTTAACTATTTTCTTTCAGTTTTATTTTACTGGGTATACATTTTACGGATCAAAGTCAGCTGTTGAAAGACTGATCTGTAAACAACTAGACTTTACCCATGGTGTAACAACTTAAATCATTTTAATACAGCATTTTACAATCAGTTGGGTGAACTGCCATCCATTGTATATACTGATTAGTTCTTTCATGCTGTTTTGTGCATTGTAACAAGTTAAGGGCCCTTCTATTACTTAACGTCCTGCGTATCTTGTAATTTTCCATGGGTTAAATGACAAAGTGGCGTAACTCGGCCCTTTCTCATTAATGAAGCTGGTATTCTGCCTGTCAGAATTGAATGTGCAGCTCTAACGGCTGTCAGCTACGTGAGTGCAGGTGAATATGTGCTGAAGCAGCGAGGGAGACAAACGGAGGGATCGGCACAAACACGCCGGTTGTACAGATTCCTCCCCTCTCTCACAGACATAAAACTCTTAAAGAGATCATCAATTAAAAGGTCATTCAAAACTGGTTGATTTTACACAGCCAATATGGGCCATCTGGTCCTTGGTTCTCACGGACCTCCGCATTCACATCATCTCACAGTGGGCATGTTGTTGAGCAACGCCCCCTGTGTGTTTACACCAGAGCAGGACTTGCTTCAGCACATGGCATCCACATTTTCTGCAGCCTCATATTGTTCCTCTGACTAAGATATCTTGACTAGAGGGAATGTGTCATTTTCTTCAAGTCCCTCTTTGTCCCTCTTGTATATTAGAAAAAATGGTATATTCTAGTGTTTCAGTTTAATCTTTCTGTTGGAGGGAAAAAGTGTTTAAGCAAAATGTTAGTGCCATAGTAAAGTGTAATATTTCTCCTTTTTTCAAGAGACCTTCTAGGTCTCAACTACATACATTGACATTATGATGAAGAATATAGCTGTGACAATGAAATGTCAACACAAAATACTTTGAAGTGAAATCCACACTCTTTTTTCCACCTCTACATGCAGTTGCTGTGCACTGCTCAGTGATAGAGTGTACCTCTCTGTAGTAGAGAGGGATGATCAGACTACAGTGTGCATTAGGACACAGGCTCTTCACTTACCATGACTTTACAGAAGCCTGCCTTACAGGCACTTTCAGCCGTGCAGGGGCTATTGCATAATCTGAAAACTCTTTAAGCAGAATACTGTGCTACTAATGCGTCCATCTTATCTCGTGTAGCAAACTGCAGGGTAAACAAAGATACGCATGTTTAAAAAAACCAAAAATAAACAAAAAAACCCAAAACAAAACAAAACAAAAAAAAAGGTAAAACGGGGCCCATAATTAATTTTAAAACACAAAACCCCTGTGTTCGAAACCACTTTTTTCACCCTCAGATTAATCTGTACTCATATTCTCTTCTGAGAATTTTGAACTTTGATGTGTCAAAAATATGCAAATATATCACAAATGTACCTTGTAATTTCAAGAAAAAATACAATTTTATTGGTATCATAGTAGAAACTTGTCAGTGGGGAAGGGGATTTGGTCTATTGATATATTAAGAATAGCCATATTAAGAGTTTACCTTGCGATTTGCCTCAGCAACACATGAAAAAAATGAAAGGTATCATATTTAATGAAGATGCAGTGTAATATATTACTGCAAGTAACTAAGCAGAAAGTAGCGTGAAAAGTATTGCCTGGGCAATTTATATTAACTCTGACAGTGATTTTTTGTATAAACACAAGTAGAACAGAATCACATGAAAATAAATGCCAGTCAGCCCTCTTGTTCCTGCTGCAGAGGGTAACTAATTTATACTGGCAAAATTGTGGGGGATAATGCATATTTGCAAACTGATCTAATGATAAGAAGCACAACTTTGATTGTGAAGTCACTTTCTGTAAACTATAACTGTCTACCTTTCTTGTTCCTTTATCTGTACCTTACCATTTATTGTATTTGCAAAAGCTAATTTGGGTTTATTGTGTGATTCCTTTGTATTTAAGGAGTTTGGGGCAGAGCCCTGAAAGAGTATTAACATTTACTTTACCTTAACCCATGCTATATGATGTTTTAGGCAACATTCTTAATTGTAAGTTCAAACACCTGAAGTGGCATTCTAGACATCTTGCAAGTATTGTTATAGCTAAGCTAATCTCTATTAAAAGGTGTTGTCAGTTAGTGTTTAATTGCTGGTGACAATTATATGATATACCCTACCTGCACAACATGTATATTGTATGCATTGAGCCATTCACTGTAAACCGGTCATTTCAGTGTCTTTCAAAAGTTGTGTTTTATAACAAAATGGCTTATATTTTTCCCAGAAGAGGAATTTAGCAATTTTTAATGACTAATATAAAAACTATCTGTTGTCCTCAGATCTTTTTCAGGTAAAGTTAGCATAAGAATAAGAACTCATAGGCTGTTTTCAAGGATGTCAACCCTTTTGTATTGTATGTGCTATCCTATATACCCTCTTTTATCTGTAGTCTAACAGCTGTTTTGTTTTCCTTCTTCCTTCACCTTGAAGGTAAATGCTTTGTAATTTTTTAAAAGCCACTTGAAACCTCAATAAAGGCTGTTGCCTAAACACGGCATACTTCATCTGTTCCTGTTTGTGCCATCTGCTGTGATGTCGTCAGTTATATGGCATTAATTTCCTGCCACTACAGGTCTCTTGAAGGACTGATGGAACATTGGTGTCTGTTAGAATGCTTCAGACTGTAGATGTAATAAAAGGCTTTTGTTAATATATTTTAACCAAAGATGTGGAGCAATCCAAGCTTTGAGCCACAGACTTTCTGCATCAAAAATATCCATTTGATTATTTTCATAATCACGTGTTGCATTTCTACCTTCCCTTCTCATACCTCAGACTGATCCATACCTCAGTTTGATTCAAAAAAAGGTCAGTTAAATAAGTCATTTAAAAAAAAAAATTACGAATTAAAAATGCAGTACTAGAGTCTTTTGTGTATTTAATATCAGACCTGGGTTACTGCAGGCATTACACTTGGATTGCTTCAGATGGTTTGTTGTATCCTTTTTTTCTTTTTTCTTCTCTTTCATGGGGATTTGCTTCCATAAAACAATGGTGATAAAAAAATAGCTTGTAAATGGGAGCATACAAGCATTTGCAACAAATATTAAAGTAGAGGCTCACAGCGGCATAAGCTGGACTTTGTCGCCACTAGATGACAAGATGTTATAACTAAGTTAAACCACATCTGTGTATCTCAAGGGACTTAATTCAGCTGTCTGTAGTGAACAAAAAATGGGAAAATTTCAAAAGATTCTCCTGCTGGAAATAAGGTATAATTTGTATTTTGCAGACAAATCAGTAAAGTTACTGGCTTTCTTAGTGATATGGTGTCTGTTGTGCATTTTTTTATTAATTTAAATAGTGTTTAGTTTTCACTGTTTCGCACTGTAACACATGAAAGAATCAGCACTTTAACTACCAGCAGCTGCCTCGAGGTCCCTTATTGATTATTTGTGCTTGCTTTGAAAGCTAAGCAATGTTTTCTGGCACGCATCACCCCATCAATTCAAAGAAACTCCATCACTGCTCTGGAGTCAGTGTCATTTGGAATGAGACCATCTGAATCTGTCCTTGACATCTGACTAGCAGAGGAGCTAGATGAAATAATGCCTGGCTTTCAGGTGCTTAGTTACTGAAAGGGAATCTAAACTCCCACATGTCCTGTGATTTCTACCCATGGGGACAACCATGCAAAACCCCTACAAAAAATGCATGTTCTGTGTCAAAATCGTGTATCATTGGATCTATGCTCTGTCTATATTCTCTTTTAAACCTGCGTAAGGACTGCGTCAGAATTAATCTATTCACCTTTCTATACTTTTTTCTGGGAGTGCTTGTTTGTTTGTTTGTTTGGGGGGAGTTACAGGGGGTTTTTCCTCCTAATATTTATAGTTTCGGGGTCTGACAATAAAAGAATCACTTTATTTCAAAAAGATGTGGTTTTATGTCAGAAGTAGACAAGTTATTACAAAGTTAAGGTGCTTGGTGAATGTGACAGTTTCAAAAATAACTTTACAAAGCCTAGTTTCTAAATATGTTTATGAAAGAAAACAGCTGTGCTGTGCTGTTCCTTTTCACAATTTCTTTTCGGAGAAATATTGCTAGTATTGCAGTGTTGGACTAGCAATGGCCTAGCAAATGGCCTAGCAATGAGATGCTAAAACTAAGATTAAATGTCATTTGTTTTACTACATAATATATTTTGCTCAAGTAAATTGCTTTTTGTCATCATTGGCCAGGATTAACAAAATATTTCTGAAAATGCAGTTGTCTTAAAAAATTTATCTGGGAGTCATCTTGCAGTCATCTGTGTGATTAATACTGATAATGCTATACCTGCATTGGAAAAGAAATTACTTAGAAAATAGAGTCTGTTATATGCTTTGTTGTATTATTTGTTTCTCTGGGAAAAAAAAAGAGCATAAACATACTCACTACTTTGCTTTAAATTCTATTAACTGTATTTATAAAAAATTTTAAAAATTATGTTGCAATGGGAGATGGGTGGGGGTCAACAATTCTTTAAATCAGCTTTCTCACTTTAGGTTCACATGTGTCATCCTAAAAAGCAATTGTGAAGTCTACAGTCTGAGATAATAACTAAGACGTATGCATCTTCCATCCAGAGTGTTTGCTTTCCCTGAAAATTGCTTTCTTCTTTTCTTTAGCAAAAATCAACATAGCGTCTTTGTAGAACTGGGAAACTATGCTGAGACAGTTATTGCATATGTCACATTAAGGAGAGCAAGCCAGCAATGTGGCTCCTTCATACCTAACCCTTTCTCAAACACGATGCTTGCATTTCCAGAGGTAAAATACTGGGAGCGAGAGAATCCAAGGGACAGCAAGGAGGAATTATTTTAAAACAATCAGATCGCTAAGTCTATAAGCAGCAAAAAGATATTGTTCATTTCTCTATTGACAGACATAGCCTATTCCTCATTAATTCACTGGAAATTTACCAGTGCAGCAAGGTTTTACCTGCTCCATCTAAACTGATGTATGGGACTCCAGTTTAGATGGAGTCCCTGATTTTGGGACATTCGGACTGCTTAGCCATAGGACTACATTTTTTTGTATTCATGTATTGTCCTTAATGCTTTACAGTCAGTATTGAGAGCATCTGCAATAGGTAAATCTACACTGCAGTCCATGTAGACACATCCAAGATAACTCTGTTGTGAGTAGGTATTTCGGTTAACAGCAGTCTTTCTACTGCTGAAGGTATTTCTTTCTCCTCTCCCAGCAGATATTGTAGCATGCTTTGGTTCCATTCTGCATCCCCTTGATTCCTAAAGATACTCGAAGGCTAACATGAGAATACTTGTGTGAATGCTGAATTTGAATTGAGTACATTGCTTCTGAAAGCTGCAAAGTGTGCTGTTCTAATTGTCCTTTTACCCTCTTCTGGCTTTGTGCTTCTGTCTGTGGTTCATTCATAGTCTGCCCAAAGTTTTCAGCTTGAAGTATCTGTCTGCATTTATCTAGACAATGATCTTTAAGTTCTTTTAGGTTACAAAACGTTGCATCCTCCTGGGGGCAGGGATTGATCACCATTAGTTGTGAAGGTTTTACTTCTTTGACCAAAGAAATGAAATGATGTAATAGAAGATCTAAGTGTGCAGGAAAAACTTAGAAGTGATAAAACTTAAATATAGTGTGTTTTCACGATAAACATAATTGGTGTAAATCATTATTTTGTTTTAGCAGCACATTACATAGATAATTATTTTCTGTAGAGTTGCTCAGGATAGGGTTTTCAGTCTCACAGTGAAAATGCAGCATCCTGTGGGGCCCAAGTCACTTTTTTGCAACCCTTTACACTATGGTAACATTTTTTTAGGGAAGTGAGAGCTAGAAAATACCATTATGACATCCTTTACAGTTGCATTTTTACAGTGGGAAACCTTGATCTAATACATATTACTCTGTCTGTTCTGAATACAGAACAAGATGGGCAGGAGACAAATTTGCTTGAAAGGAGAAACTACATAAAATACGAATTTTCGACTTGGAAAATACATAAGTATGTATCCTTATGGGAATAATATGGAGGCAGCAGATCTGCAGGAAAATACTATGTGCTATCTCTCAAAAACATCAGAAGCACAGGATATATCCAAAGAAACCATCAGACAGCAGGTTCACAAGGCCATATGATGACCAATGTTATGTGTAATTAAGAAGTACGATTTTTGCCATAAAGTATTCTGAAAGTAAACATCCTGGCTAAGTTCATAGTGGGTTTGCTAATTTAAAAGGGCACAGTTCTAATTGTCTTATTAAGTATGATGATACACTTACAGTATCCAGCTAGAGCAAAGGAAGATTTTCCATGGCTTATTCCTGGAAAATAAGAAGCATTCTAGGGAATAATTCATGTATGCTTTTCTTGTGTGTGTGTGTGTGTGTGTGTGTGTGTTCTTCCCCCTGAAAATCCCCTACAGACTACTGTCAGGGAGAAGATAATGAGATAAGTGGACTTTTGATGTGATCCCATATGGCAGTTCTTGCGTCTAGACATCACATTATATAACCATCCTAATTTTCCCTGCAAACCCTTTTTTTTCAGATTATGCATATTGATTTTACAGTGCTGGAAATTAATACAGTACAGATGAAGCATTCAGCACACACAATCAGCCAAGAGCTAAACCTGTCACTTAGCATGGTTTTGCTTTTGCAGGAACTCTGGGGAAAAAAAGAGAATTTATGACCTTTGGAAGAAGGGGCAGGCAACTGAAGAAGAATACAAGATGTCGTTAGGTCATATAGGGAGAAAATTAGAAAGGAAAAAGCTCAATTAGAATTCAATCTGGTCAATTACTGGTGTGAAAGATATGAAAAAAGTGTTTTTATAATACATCAGCGACAAAAAAGAGATCCAAAGAAAATCTCCATGCTTTATTGAACACAGGGGGAGACCATGTCAGCAAGGACAAGGTAAAGGCTGAAATACTTAATGCCTTCTTTGCCTCAATCTTTAACAGTAAGACCTGTTATTCTTAGGGAAACCAGACCCCCAAACTTCTAGACAGGGAGCAGAATAGTCCCCCTGTAATCCAAGAGAAAGTAGTTTGTGACTTGCTGAGCCATTTAGACACTCATAAGTCTCTGGGACTCACAGGATTCATCCAATGGTACAGAGGGAGCTGGTAGAAAAGCCAAGCCATTCTCCGTCATTTATATTCTGTCTTGGTTAACTGGGAAGCTCCCAGATGACCTCAGGTTGGCCAATGTGATCTACATCTCCAGGAAGAGCTGGAAAGATCTGAGGAACTACTGGCCTGTCAGCCTGACCTCTGTGTCCAGCAGGGTTATGGAGCAAACCACCTGAGTGTGATCACTCATCACCTACAGGACAACCAGGGGATCAGCAGAAGGAGTTTAGGAAAGGCAGGTCCTGCCTGACCAACCTGATCTCCTTTTGTTACCATGTCACTTACCTGGTGGATGAAAGGAAAGTTATGGATGTTGTCTACACGGACATAGCAAAGTCTTTGAACTGTGTCTCATGGCATTCTCCTTGAAAAGCTGTCAGCCCACAGCTTGGACCGTTGAACTCTTTTTTGGGTTCAGAACGGGCTGGATGGCCGGGCCCAGAGAATGGCGGTGAACGGTGCTGCATCCTGGCTGTTGGTCACCAGTGGTGCTCCCCAGGTCTCAGTATTGGGGCCAGTCCTGTTAATTGTTATTGATGATCTGGACAAGGGGACTGAGTGCAAACTCAGGAAGTACGAAACTAAATTGGGTGGGAGTGTTGACCTGCTGGAGGGTAGGAAAGCTCCGAAGATGGATCTGGACAGGCTGGACTGATGGACTGAGGCCAATGGTATGAGCTTCAACAAGGCCAAGTGACAAGTCCTGCACTTCAGCTCCCATACCCCCATGTGGTGCTATAGGCTGGGAAAGGAGTGACTGGGAAGCCGCCTGATGGGAAAAGACCTGGAGTGCTGGTCAACAGACAGCAGGACAGAGTGAGTTTTACCCAGGAGGCCAAGAAGGCCAACGGCATCCTGGCTTGTATCAACAACAGTGTGGCCAGCAGGACAAGGGCAGTGACTGTCTCAGCACTGGTGAGCCCACACTTTGAGTGCTGTGTCCATTTCTGGACCATTTACTTCAATAAAGTCAGTGTGGTGCTGGAGTGAATCCAGAGCAGGGTAATGAAGCTGGAGAAGGCCTAAAGGGTAAGTCATATGAGGACTGGCTGAGGGAGCTGAGGTTGTTCAGCCTGGAGAAAAGGAGACTCAGGAGTAACCTTATCACTCTCTACAACTCCCTGAAAGGAGATTGTAGCTAGGTGGGGCTCGGTCTCTTCTCCCAGGCAACCAGAGACAGAACAGGAGGAAATGGCCTCAAGGTATGTCAGGGGAGATTCGAGTTGGGCACCAGGGAGAACTTCTTCACAAAAAGTGTTGTTACGCATCGGAAGAGGCTGCCCTGGGAGGTGATGGAGTCACAATCCCTAAAGGTATTCAAGAAAAGACTGAACTTAGTACTATGGTTTAGTTGACAAGGTGGTGATGAGACAAAGGTTGGATTCAGTCGTCTTGGAGGTCTTTTCAAACCTAAAAGAATCTGTGAATCTGTGCTTTTCCAGTATTGTGCAGTACACCCAGTTGGCTTAAGTGTAAACATGCAACTGTTTATTTATTCCACAGCAGCCAGGGAAAAATGAATAACTGCATAAATTATAGACACAAGGGTACAGTTAAGGATGCATGATTGATAGAAGTAACATCCACATGCAGGACTGAAAAAATATCAGTGCGTAAGTATAGAGATGGGAAGTGAAAACAAAGTGATGACATGAATGCAAACATGGGTCTGTAATTTCACAAACCTGCTGTTCAACTACATACGAGAATTTTGCTCAAAAGATGGATTTGTAGTCGTCTGCAAAGTGCCAGCAACAAGACTGCTCTCACCATGAAAAAAATTGCTTGCATGTGTAAATATGCCAGTATTAGTCATCAAACTGTAATTAATAAATCACATATACACAGGCAATAAATAATGAAATATTTGTTCACTGTCAGAGTACCCAGTTACAGAAAATTTCACAAAACAACATTATCAGGAAGTATACTCTGTGTGCTCATGTCAGAGCTTAACATTGCTTTTGAAAGTAGCCCATCACACCAGCATGCAAATGGATATGCTTCATTAGACATCCTGTACAGACTTTGTTTACAGTATCTAGGCTGACCAGCTTGACAAGGATGCTGTAGTTTAATCAGAATTAGAGCGCTAAGTGCAGAAACTCCTGAGCAAAATTCCACAGATATATTACATGGATCAAAATCAAAGGCTGTTGGATTATGTTTTCTACTGCTGCTAATATCTCTGCATGTAGACTGGGATATTTTCAGAGTTTCCTAAAATGTTTTTATATCTCTGAGACAGTGAACTAGTCAAATTTAGTTATAGTCTAACCATGAAATCATTTAGTGAGTGTAATATAGCAACTCATGAGAAATGATTGTGACAGGTGCAGCATAAATATAACAATCATTTTTTAAAACCTCTCCTGTATTATCTTAGCATGCAGAGGAGGCAGAGGCTGAGCCAAACACAGCCTCCTGCAATTACTTCTTTGCTATTTATACCCCTTGAATATTAACAGAACAATTCGGTCTATTAAATTGTTCAGTTCTTGCAGAAAAACAGACTTTGTCCCAAGGTAGAAGACAGATAGAAGAAGACAGCTGGACAAATGAAAAGCATACAAGAAAAGCAAATAGCTTGTGAACATCATTCCAGTGCCCTCTTTCTGAAATTTGTTTGAAATTTCAGCTGTTCTAAATCTGAATGGTCAAAAAGAGAAGTTACATTTAAATAGTGGTAAAATTAATCCTGATTGAGCTTTTCACATGTCATTGTGGGTGTCCCTCACAAGCGTAAATAGCAGTTGGCTGGGAGTTTGCAGATCAACCTGCAAATAAAGCAATGAAAGTTACTAGTGCAATGACTTCTAATCACTTTTAAAAGGTTAAAGGACCTTGAACAGAGGACGAACAGTGGCCTAAGGATTTCAGGTTTTCAGAACAAAAATGACTGATCAGCAATCTTCTGAATGTAGCACAGGAATTACACACCCTGCCTCCTGAAAACACAGGTAATTTCTCCAATCAAGTGTTTGGGGCTGATTCACTCTACATCTTCAGGAGGAAATGTGAATATACTTCAAGTGTATTACGGTTTGGTACAATTTTCAGGTCTTTTCTTCTTCCAAAATGCAACAGATACCTATCAATCACCTCCTGATATTTTCATGGAAATTTCTTTCTACTGCTGATCTTTCTGAGCCTCACACCTATTAAATACCAGATGGATATTGCAATTAAATTCCTGAGTCAATGTATTAAATATCTAATATTTCATCTCTTTAATTCTTTTTATTCTAAGAGTTTTTCAGGAGACTGAAAAATACAGACAAAACCCATCTTATGTCAGTATGGCTCAAAGAAAACAAAATTCTTTCTGCCTCAGAAATCTGTTAGACAAACAGTAGCTTTTAAAACAACTGAACTGTTGTTTTAGGGAAAAGTAATCACAGGGAAGCCACAGAAAAACAGGTGCTCCAGCAACTTGTATAGCCAATGAAGGCAATGCCGTAACATGCTTTCAGCTGTCCCTCTCTCCACTTTCCTGATGGGGAAAGGGCTAGGGTTAGGGTTAGTGTTAGAGTTTAGGTTTAGGGTTAAGGTTACGGTTAGGGTTAGAGTTAGGGTTAGGTTTAGGGTTAGGGTTAGGGTTGCTGACCCTGGTAGAGGCTGGAACGCAAAAAGTCCCCACTCCTTCCCCCAGCCCCATTGTGTTGTACTGTAGATTTTCCCTGGCTGGAATCCTAAAATTACTTAGGCTCGGAAAGGCCTCTAAAATTATCAAGTCCATCACTTAACCCAACATTGCCAAGTCCACTATGAATCCACCTCCCCCAATGCCACATTGACACGTATTTTAAATCCCTCCAGGGCTGGTGTCTCCACTACTGCCCTGGGCAACCTCTTCCTGGGCTTAACAACCCTTCTAGTGAGAAATTTTTCCTAATATTCCAATCTAAACCTCCTGTGGCATAACTGGAGGCTGTTTCCTCTCGTCCTGTCACTGTTTTTCTGGGAGAAGAGACCAATATCCCCTTGGCTACTAGCTCCTTTAAGGCATCTTTAGAAAGTGACAAGGTTCCATATGAGCCTCCTTTCCTCTTGATTGAGCCCCCCGCAGCTCCCTCAGCTGCTGTCCATCAGACTTGTGCTCCAGACCCTTTCCCAGTTCCATGGACCTTCTCTGGACTCACTGAAGAACCTCCATGTCTTTTGGGTTGTGAGGTGACCAAAAGTGAACACAGCATTCGAGGTGTGGCCTCACCAGCGCAGGGGAACAATCTCTGTCCTGGTTCTGCTTGCCGCACTATGTCTGACACAAGTTAGGAAGCCACTGGCTTTCTTGGCCACTTGGGCCCCCACTGGCTCATGTTCAGCCACTGTCAACCAGCACCTCCAAGTCCGTTGCACCATAAAAAGTGAAATCTCACCAGTTTCACCCAAGTGAAAGCTTTCCAGTCACTCTTTCCCCAGCCTATAGCACTGCAGAGGGTTGTTGTGACCCAAGAGCAGAACCTGGCACTGAGCCTTGACTCTGAAACACATGTTTTTTTTACTGTACCTTGGGCATTGCTTACTGCTTTCTAATAGATTTTAAGGTGGAGGACAGAAAAGAGACACAATTTAATGTAATAGAATTTTTTTATGGATTTAATGGATTTAATTTTTCAGAATATTTCCTCATGCAAAGTGCTTTCCCAAATTTCTCCTCATTTGCCATAATTTCTTTTTTTTCTTTAATATGCCAGTTGTACAGGATACCAGTTTGCTCCTTTCTAATTTTTCCTTGTAATATTCCTATATAACTTATCAGAACTTAGGGAAGAATGTTATTAGAAAGATAATTAGTTATATGTTTCTATAGAGAGAGATGATTTTAAACAGAAAATTTTAGCTGAGAATTCATGGTCAGTCTATGTGTTGCTGTTTGAATATGTTGTTGTTTACTCCCAGGCTGAGTAATATCTAAATGAGGGTATTGAAGGAAGAAACATGGAAACTACAATCAACTGCTTATAATTCTAAGGCTTTTCAAGGGTTTTTTATAAATTATGAAGTAATTTTCTCCTATAAGATGATTTCTTTGACTAGGTTCTGCCTTCTGCTGCTGCATCACATACCCCAAAGGTGATACACCTTGTGCAGCATGGAGGTGTTACCTGCTTGCAGTTTACTGTATGCTTTGTTTGAAGGACTGTGAGAAACCAACAGTTTGCTTTACCACAGTTCTTACTATTTTAGGCAGTCAAAGTCCTCTGGAAAAACAGGGAAACAGAGCCTCCCCTGGGAGAAAAAGAGCAGAGTTTCTGCAGTGATGTACGAACTCCAGTCTTAGCAGGGGCGGGGTACTGATCACGTACCCACAAGAAATCACCCACACAGGAAATACTGAAAAGAAAGAGGGAAGGAACATTTCCTAAGAGGCTGAGGGGAATTGTGTGAAGATTATACAGTGTACGATACCATCAATTGCTACTGGAATGGAGCACAAGACCAGTAATGAAGATTACAAGATTACAAAGTACAGAGGGAAGAGGGAGTTCACCTATTATTTTTCAGTATCTCTTCCTGATATCCTGTTATTTAAAGTGTTCATATGTTTGAGAATTAACTTTTTAAGAAAACCTTTCTTGAGTGATAGCACTAATAAGAATGCTCACAATAAGACAAATTCAGACAGTGCCACCTGAAAGCTCAGTTCAGCCAAGGCTCTCATCATACACCTCTTTGAGGATATCAAGACTCAGCTTTCGGCTTACTGTGGCTGTATAATGAAAGAAATTATCAATTAGGCTACACCAAATTGTTTGTTCTCTGTTCGTTCCTGTGATTCCTTACAAACAGAAAAATTACTTTCCCCTAGTCAGAAGCTGGAAGAAAGAACACAATAAAATGTATTTACCCAATGAAGAGGCAGTTTACATCATATTTGTTCTGTTTGCCAAACATGGAAAGATAAGGCTATATAAAAGACAGTTAACGATTCCTTAATCTAGAGGTAATTTTTCAGTAGGCACTATAACCCTCCAGATCATTTTAATCCAATATGGTCTCTTACTATGAATGTTTTCATAGCTGTGAGAGTCTTAGCTGCCCACTTGCACTTATTTCTTCTGACAAAGCCAAACAGACCAGCTGCTGTTTCTGAGAAATGTCTATAGCCATGCAGGCAGCTGGAGGGAGGCTATGTATCTGAGCTTGGGTAGTTTTTCAGCTGATGTTAACATCAGTCTTCCTTTAAATATTCTATCAATAGCTGCTGAAGAGACAGGCATTAGCAAGACCTGTTCTCTTCCCACTTTCTGAATGGCAACAGATTTCTCCAGCCTACTGGATTATAAGGAAGATAGTTTTGCTAGTAAGGAGAAGTGTCTGTCTCTCCTATACAGTTTTTCTACTCTGTTTTTTGGAGTCGCAGGATATTAGGCTTCAGGAAGACCCTTCCTTTCCATCTCCCAGGCATTTGGATTTCCTCTGATCTTTCTCTTTGACAGTAACCCCAGACAGTTTCTCTATGCCTTATTAAAAAAAAAAAATTAAAAAATTAAAGAGAAAAATTTAAAAGCCTCTTCTATTCATTGTGATGCCATGACGATTTTTTGCCTTTTTTATATATACCTTTTATATACTGTTTTATATAGCTTTTATGTATCCCCAGTGGTTTTAGCATGCATACTTATCATTCCTTAAGTCTGATAACTTAGCTTAGACCCAATATTCCATTAAGCCAGGAGACCAAACATCCTGGAGGCCTCGCAGTTGGGGCCAGAAAGCCCTAGGCTATCCTGAGAAACCAAGGTCTTCCCTAGAGCATCCTGTAAACTAAGATAGGCCCATCCAGGGGGGGATTCCTCGGGATGGAGGGGGTTCATTCGAGCCTCTCATTTGGGAATCTTTGATAGATATGCTAATTTGCAAGGTCTAGAAATTGTATATGTGATCTATCGTCGGGGTGCATTTCAGTGTGCATTTCAGGGTGCATTTGGGTGTGCATTTCGGCGCATTCCACCTGGACAAACTGGTACACCTTAAGGATCCTTAAATAAATACTGAGGTAAAAACCCCTTTTCCCTTAAACCATGTTTGGTTCTTGATTTTAAGACCAGGGAGAGGCAACAATTGGACTACATCCAGTTACTTCAAAGAAACCTCATACTTCACCACTGCCTCCCTGATTTTTGGAGAACAGGTCCAGCCATGCTCTCCATCAGTAAGTGGTCCTGCTCCTTTGCTCACTATACTGGGTTTAATTGATAAATGTGAATAGTCAGCCAGAAATGGACACACAGCCCTTGCACAGCAGCACCTTGGCTCAGCCTCACTGATGGGTGATTTAATTTCCCTAAGGTTAATGCTGTTTTATACCAGCATACAGGCTAAGCAGGACTGAGTTTAATTTACAGTGTAAAACTCTTCTCTGTGGCTAGAATATGTGGAAAAAGCTCGTACTGTCCTCACATTGCCCAAAGGAGAAAAAGCAACTTGCTTTGCTCTGTTGGGTACTCGGGTGATGGAGGTGTAGGTAGCATTCTGATACCCTGTCCTCTTGCAAGTCCAAAGTAACTTTTTATGAACACTAGAAGACTAAAATTATCATTTCAATAACAGAGTTAGTGAACAGACAAACAAGACAGAAATAGTTCTAAAAGTCTTCATTAAAAGACTGCGAGTCTTCAAAGTCATGCCAGGCCACTGTTTGTAGGTGTCACCTTGAAGTTAAGGTTGCACCAATACCCTTAATCTCTTCTCTGTTGTGTAACATGTCTGATTTGGGTCTGTCCCTTTTCTGGGCATGTTGCAAAATATATCTGTTCATTAATATTTCTTTGGAGAGCAATGGGAAAATTCTTCCTGAAGTGGCATAGGACAGCAACAAATCTTTTGTAACTGAGATTGAGGTATTTTCAGATCAGAGGACTTGATATTATTACTAATTATATGTTAGATACTTAGAAACTTTTCTAGGCAATCTTTTCACGTTAATTACCTTTTAAATTTAAAGGAATAAAAATTCTGCAAATCTTGACAGGCAAGCTGTTCTTTCTGAGTCTCAGTTTTCTCCTGTGTTGAAGATACTCCTGACCAATTCAAGACTTTTTCAGCTGCAAATCTCTAAGTAAACAAAAGACAAATGGGGACATACACACTATGTTCTTGGTGAAGGGGGATGAAAGGTTTACATGGCTTGCATGCTGAGATGGAGAAACCTCTCTGTTTCTGGAATTTTTTCCATCTCTGTGAAGGAGCACAGAGACTGATGACCTGGCACCACTTGTGTGACTAACAATCCAGCTGTGTAGACAAAGAAAGGTGAAATTCAAGCCTGATCAAAGCATTTTATCAAGACACCCCTGCATAGGTTTATAACCAGTTTGCTTGAACTGACCAGGCAGATCTGCAGTGCATGTTTCAAGTCATGGAAGGTGTTGGAAGGGGTCCAGTTGCCTTCAATGGGCTTTGGAGTAGGACCTGTATGTTCAAAGGCACTTCCTTAAGTTTTATCAGTGACATCAGGAGCTGCCTGACCACTGCTGTGGGCAGACAAAATGTGCTTTGCCTAGCAGCACCCAGGCATGTCCCTTATGCACCTGCCAGTTTTGCTGCACAGAGCCCATTAGCCCAAGCTGTGCCCTGAATGCAGTGTCTGTCCTTTTGTCTGCTAATCCTGGCTCCTCATGCACGGGTTTCACAAAGTAAAAAATGGTAAAGCAGTTAAAGAGTGGTTTTCAAATCCTCTTCCTTCTGGTGAGAACTTAAACCTGCATCTCTCCTCAGTGCTCCCATTCCCAGCCCCAGGGTGAGCAGCAGGAGCTCCTTTTCTTCTACAGAAGCAGGTACTTTTCGAAGAGAGGGAGACGAGGACAGGTCTTGCGACACAAATCCACTGTTTGTGTGATCAATCAAGCACTCTTCTCTCTTTGTGTGGTTGTGTTAATAACTCTGTTTTGAAAGACACATGGCAGCAGCTCCCATCAGATAGAGTAGCTATAGAAACTGTTAGTGGTGCTTTGCTGGCCACAGCTCACAAGGTTTTGGTAAAAATGTAGCTCACATTATCTTCCTCCTACGTCTTGGAAACAAAGACATCTGACTATGTCATACAAATGGTTCTTTCTGACCTCCAGTCTCTGAATGCAGAGATGGAAACTGCTGTTTTGTTTTGATTTTTTTAATGACTTGACATTATCTTCTCTTCAAAGAAGCCTGAGGTGTATTTGAAGACACTTAGAGGATCACTCATAATTATACGTGGGTTTGCAGTTAAACACTACATGGTCAATAGTTTCCATCATTTACTAAGCTTAAATAAGACAAATTAAGTGTGTAGTTACGTTTAAGTATATAGTTGTGTTATACTTACATTTATCATTTATGATACACAATAATGGAACTTAAGTATAAACCTTTAGAAGACCTTATGAACTTAATAAAAAACCCTTCTTTTGTGCAAAATCAGTAGCAGGTGAAAGTTTATCACCACTGTCTGGTCTTTTACCTCCATAGTGTTTGTGAGGGCATGTTTTTAAGATAAGTCACCAGACAATCCATACCAAAAAAAGCTGGCTACAGGGAAAAAATTTGTTCAGGGATGTTCAGGATATTCACCTGGTTGTATTACGTGGGTCATGAGATAGAACAATCAGCTAACAACCTGAATTGCCATCTCTATAAGCCAAACCTGAGAGCATATTGCTGCATGTATTCCCTCAGGGCAAAGCTAGGACAGAGCACAGAACTCTTTTGAATTACAGGTGTTGCAGTGGCTTTTTTCCTCTATTCTCTGATATGCAGGGAGAGGTGACGCATTCTGACAAGTTTCTACACAAAAAAAAAAAATATAAACAGAGGTGACGCTAAAAAATAAATCCAAGTTGGGAAGCCCATGTCACCACAGAGATGTCATTAAAGACGAAGAAAAGAGAGAGAAGAAGGACTAAAAGAAGATGACAAGACTCTCTTTTCCAAACATGTCCAATTTCAGAAAGCAGTAGCAAATATTGAAGAGATCTTAAGGGAGAAGGTCTAGTGGAAATCCAAAGAAGTGACTTTTTTCTACTACCACCATCTTTTAACACCTTACAGTAGAGTAGAATGGGAGATAGTGTTGCCAGCTCACTTATTTACCATGTAGCTTATCAAGCGTAGCCACAGACAGTACTTCCACCACGTCCTGCTACTGGCACTGGAGGGGTCATCAGGCCACCCAAGGTGCTGTGAGGCTCAGTCCCAAACTGTGGACTGCCTGTAATCTGAAAACACAGGAATTTTTGTCAGTGAATGTATGCACGTTTTGATTTTCTTTGCTGTATAGAGGTGCATGTAGTTTGGCAGCTGGAATTTCTGCTTCTTCAGGAACAGAGTTTTACTTCTTGGTTTCACATGAGGAGAAGCTGGATTCTTGCTCTGCTACCAGCTTTTGTCCCCCCTTTGTCTCCCACTGCCTGCAGCAGAAAACCACTTCTACCAAAACAGATACACATGAAACTAAACCTCCATAGTCTAGCTGTCTGACACTCCTGTCTCAGAAACTGATGCTGTGGAGCTGGCATCCAAACAACCAGGCACGCCGTTCCTACTGACATCTGTTCCAAAGCAAAGTTTAGTCTTTCAATTACACTGTCTTGCTTTGTTTCTGTGCAGACACCGCACCTGAAATACCACCTGCTCCTGGTCGATCCTCTTCCAGAAGACTGCTTCCTGGGACACTTGGGGCATCACTTTTGGGATATTCTGTCCCACTCCTTGCTTGCATAAGCACTTTTTAGGTGCCTCCAGCTGCTGAGCAGCAATGTACACCCATCAGCACCGTGTCACTCCTGCCTTACCATCAGGAAATAGTTCTCTTTCTGGACATGTTGTACAGCTGTAACAGAAAATGCTCCTTCTGAAAACAGTCCCTAAACACTCTCACAGAGGACTTTGTCTCCCTCCAGTGACTGTTGAGTACCTACAGGGAACAGCCTCCTAATTTTTATAAAGTTAGACGATTTAAGTTATCCCCTTCAGATTAGAAGAACAGACCGAATCTGAGATCATCTCAGCTGACTTTTTATGTCTTGTAGGAAGTAGATTTTCACATGTCACCTTACACTGAGCTCACTGATGTGCCAAAATACACCTTTGAGGCAGGATAACAAGGCTTAAGTACTTCACTTCCCTTGTACTTGTGGCATCCTCTGTCCATTAAAGATTTGTGCCTACTCTTGACAAATACAAATACTTCCCTCAAGGAAGACCCCTTCAGTGCTTTACAGCCGGTAAAGCTACTTTTGTTAGGTAGACAAGACTTGTTGTTGTTGTTGTTGTTGTCATTGTTGTTGTTGTCGTTTTTGTTGTTGTCGGTTTTGGTTTTAATATACATTTATGTACCTGTCTTAGGCTTTTGTTTTCCCCAGTATTCAAAGAGCTTTTAGATGTGGTCTCCAATTTTTCAGCTTCTGTTTTTAAAAATGGATCTAAGAATGTGTGAACATGAGGGAATGTCCTCATGTGACATACTGTTCCTGAGTTGTACAAAAATGCGAAATAATTTTTCTGCACATCACCTTTTGAGAACAAGGGATTTTGGGGTTTTTTTTCTAACAGCCTCAAGATGAGAATTACTGTAGATGCTCAACAAGGTTATTGCTGTTCAAAAGAAGCTCCACTCTGCTGGTGGCTGCAGTCACGGACCCATGATGCATGACTTCGCATTTGACTTGCATGTGCTAGAAAATGCTTTGACTGACACAAGTCAAAACTACAATACACTCTGTGACTTCCATGTAACTAATATTATTTCCCTCTTGTCCAAACAATCTGCAGTTGCCAGTTGTAGGGTATTTTGTTTAGTTTCAAATAGTTAATAAAATATTGGAAAGCACAGAGCCATCAACTAAGCAATAAGACTCCTGTCAGGAAAACACTTCATTTGAGAGTTTTTCCACTGACACCAATTTTTGAGGTGCACTGGTTGATCAGTTCCTAAGTCATTACAATATGTGTTGTATTGATAACCTGATAGTCTTCAGTCAGACTGTCAGGCATTGCTAAATCAAACTGCCCTACACAGAACTACACAGTTACTCTTATCAGTCAACCCAGATATTTTATTAAATTAATTCTTTTTAATTAAAGCCATTTTCCATAAAACTGTTACTTGGCACTCTCTGTGCTGCCATCCTGTTCTTCACTGTGCTGTGTCAGATTAATCATTAATTATTTAATTTTTCCTGCATAACTTAATGTCTTAAAAAAATTTAAGACTATACATAGAGACAGAAACTTTATCATGAGTGATTCAGGACTGTCCTTGATACTTTTGTTGAGTAGAAAGAGGGTTTTTACTGGCAGTAATATACACCTTTCAAGAAATGTAAAGTAATTGTCATCCACAATCACTCAAGATCTTGCTGACAAATGGTTCTGAGTTGTGTCAAAACCTAATATACTTTAAAAAATTATCACAGGAAAAGCACTGAGTTTTACAATATCCACTCTTCTTCTATTTGCAGTCAGTGTCATCCTTGTTCTGAGACTGAAAGGATCCAAAAGTCTATATGTAAATTCAAATCATTTTCCCAGCAAAGCATCAATTTTTGGTCACACAGAATATGACACTGTCCTAGAAAATTACTCATTTCAAAATGTATCATGAGTGAGATTTTTTTGGTGGGTCTTTGTCGACACAGTAGGCAACAAATACGGTCCCAAAAGCAGAGCAGACGAAATGAATGTAGACTTAATTAATTGGGATGGGTGAAAGTGAGGAGGGAGACCAAAGCAGGGAGCAATTCATCAAAGAAACACAATACTTCATGTAAGAGGACAGAAGAGTGATCAAAGGATAGATGCTTGTCGTTTCTTTGAGACACACAAGCTGCATCACCCCTGCCTCCCAGACAAACTGTAGGCAACAGGAAAGAAATCCCATGCTGAATACTAAACATGTGATATATTTACCTAGCAGTAGCAAATGTGAGAATCAGTGTTTGGACAATTCAGCAGTGAGGGTTGCTGCTGTTGCTATTGTATGGCTACAAAATGGTGGGAAGTATTGAGAAGCTACTTTTGTCGCCAGCACAATAAACTGAGGGAAGAAAAGTTTTATGGGGAAATTTCAACAGTTAGTCTTGATCTGAAAACCCAACCAGGTGTACCATCTGAAAAGAATGGAAAACGCAAATGGACACTGGAAGGAAACGAGGGTTGTCATACACTGCATCCCTGTTTTGGCAGCGCAGTGGAGGGCATTTGCAAACAAACCAAGATCTCACATGAGTTGCTTGTCACAAACAGAGCAGTAAGGGTGAGGTATTAGGGAAAATGTGTGATACATACTTGGCTGATTCATTTATTTCTGCTGCTGAAGGGAATCAATGTCCACAGCTCAGTCTGTGGAGTCTCTGAACCACCCCTCCTTGTAATTGCCATCATTGCCAGAATCCCCAAAAATGTCAGGGACAGACCAGGCCCTGCCATTCTGTCCCTCCAAATCACACATACAGGTGCATCATGTAATGATGTTAAATTTCATGAGTGAAGGGAAATCACTGTCCTGTTGCCAAGAATGAAAACTTCTGTGGCCAAGAATGAAACCATTCAAAGTAGAAATTAAGAACTCTTCAGAGATGACTGAACAGCTCAGTCCTTCACCCTGTTCCCATTTTAAAACACTGAAGTCAGGCTATAAGGACAATGTGTGTAGCAGGAAATGTGTATGATTGTGAAAATATGCCTATCTGTATAAAGGGTAGGTTTTCTTCATTTTTCCTTTTATTAAATAAGTAACAAAACACCCTGTATAACTCAGCACTGTCTTCCAGTAGTGCTGTCTATACAGCAATGTTTTAATTACTTCTTTGGGGAAAATTGCTAGTAATATGACCATTTGACTATCTGCTCTTTCCCATTTGAGAGCACAGAATGCAAGTGGAGTTTTATGTTTAACTCACTGTTGTTTTCTTAATCAAATTCTTTTCTTCCAGTTTTAAAAGGTGATTTGTTTTTAGGGGTAAGTAAGGAAGACAAGTAGCCACTTTTAGGAAATTAGAAGGATTTTTGTTGTCAAAAATGGGTTTTAAAAGAAAAAAACTTATATTTTCTAAAAGGCAGGTGTTTCTTTTTGTTAATCTCTTCTGGAAATCGATAGATATTGTTTTATCCAATAGAGCCAAAAAAGTAACATTTATTGAAATACTCAGTTATACTACAAAGAGGAAACACTTGCTGGTTTCTGGCCTACCAAATATTTGTCAATATGAACTGTATCAAGGACTGGGGAGTAGAAAAGACAACGTAATTTTACTTGTGTTTAAAATAGTTCATTCTTCCTCCTGAGCTAATTCCATCAACAAAACTATTCATCTCTTCACTGCTGAAATAATGTGTTACGAATCAGTCTGACAGATTCTCACTCTCCCATTGAGATCCACTTGGAGATAAATTGCTGGTTTCATCCAGTTCACAAAATCACAAAATACATTACCTGAATTTTTAAATGTGTGCCTAATAAATTTTTTAATCTTGCAAATGTTTGCAAAGGGCATATATTAACTTTGAAATCATTACAGTTGCGGTCTGTCTGTGCTTCTTAATTCTAGTCCAGTGTTGTGGATTGCACTACTAGGAATGAAGATCCTCTTTTGCTTTTGGGAAGTTTAGTGGAAACCTTGTAATTGCTTATGCCCCAAGTCAAGAAGCTTCACTGCATTCAGAGAAGAAGTGATCTTATAAAATCACCTCTAAGCCAGAAAATGATGCTCTCAGAGTGACAATATGTCATAGGAGTTGTAGCATTACATCTGTACAGGACAGCAAACCTGAATACATGTGGGTTCTACATTTTTTTAAAAATACATAATCTCAGTATTGCTCAACATTTTAAAAGATATATAGTCTGAAGCATGTATAATGAAGTGAATGGAATGAAAATTAAGTATAAATTTAATTTTGATATTTCATATTTGTACCCCTGTAATATATCAATTTATTTGATAAGTGACTACTAGGTTACAAAAACAACAATGGTGTTGTTACACACTGCAGTGATTCTGGCTGACAAAGTGAATGTCTATATCAGAGTCTAGAGTTTGTTTTATAAGGAAACTATAAATATATGGAAAACCTGGGGATCCTCAAAACTAGAATTAAGAATGGAGGGGGAAGAAGGCAGCTCCAGCTTTTGATATCTAACACCCAACATTTATCTCTGTTGCTCTGGAAACAACAGGGGGGAAAAGTGCATGTTTCTTCTATCCATTTTGATCTTGTTCTTTCAAAAGTGTCCAATTGAGAATGGTTTTTGAGTTTCAGTTTATTAATTGTCTCTTTTCTGTTTGTCAAAATTATATGATAGGCATCAAGGTAGAGTTGAGGAGCAGTAACTGAGCATCTAACCATTGTATTTAACAACTGTCAAACATAAAGTCACAGAGAAAGACTGTTGTATGCATCTCTGCGAACAAATAAAATCTTAGCTCAGAAACTAATCTTGATTCCAACAATCCTTAGGCAAGTGAAAGATGCTTTTATTTGCAAGTAGTTAGAGCTTTATTGTAATTGCACTTGCCTTTGAATGTTGGTTGCTGAACACCAGATGAAACGTTTTTCATGTTTATAGGTTCATCTGAAAATGCATTCAAAGCTAAACAAAGCCCCATAATATTTTAGGAAGAAAAGCTATTTATTTCACATATTTGGGGTCAGTAACCACAAGCAAAGCAAAAGGGCTGTGTGAGAAGCAGGGTCTGCCAGCAAAAATAAGATCCTGATTCTTCATCACAGCCCCAGTGAAAACAGTTTTGAATGGGTCAGCTGTTTCCTTGAATAGCAGTTTTCTGCCAGTCTCACAAAGTTTTTATTTTACTCTTAGTAGCAGCAAAACTCTGTCACTGGGAGGGGTCTGTTAGGCTCAAGAAAGCTAATGTTCATTAATAAACATGGATTTCCCTTCAAGGGTTAGTTCAGCTCAAGGTTTAGTTTCTGATGCAAGTGAGAGTTGGTGACCAGTGACAAAAGGGATGGCTGGTGGGAACTTACCCCTCAAGTTGTGCTTCCTGAAGGAAGCTTTCACATACAGAGATTGAAACCTACAAACTCTCACGTCTTTCACTGGACAGCTGCGGAACCTTCATGGGGGTGTGCCGGTCGGGGTAGGGAGGACCAGGAAACAGCTGCCCCGGCTGACAGAACCACTGCATGCCTCTAACGGGGATAAAATAAAATTATTGAAATAAAATTTTAATGCATAAATAGACAAATAAATCCCAAAAAAACCCAAACCAACAAACACACACACACACACACACACAAAAAACCCCACTGAACATATACATTACAAAAAAATAAAAAGGAAAACAAATAAACAAACTGAAAACCACAACACTTCCCTGCTGCAGGTGTTTTCAGGTCTCATCTCATTTTGTCACATCTTTTTCAGCAGCTCTCCTGTCTCCACACCCATTTTCAATACGATCCCTCTCCTTGGCCTCGTTCCATCGCTTTTTCTTCAAATTTTTCCCCCCTTCCCTCACATTCTCCCCTCATCCTTTCCAAATTTTCACCTTTTTACTGTGTTTTTTGCTTTGGGCCCCAGCTGATCCAGACGGACCCTCTGCAGACTCACCACTGCATTCCACGGTGATTTCCCGAAGTTTCGAGCATCTCTTAAAAAGTAGAAAGTCTCCTTTATCTTCAGATTTATTCCGATTTTTATTTTATTTTTTCCTTGCAAAGCACAGACACGGACGGTGGCGTGGCTGCGCTTGCTCTCTCCCGCGTCGCTGCCGCGTGCTTTATCGTTCCTATCACTATTTTTCCTGCCTATTCGGGTGTCGCCGCGTTTCTTGGGTCCCCGAGGCAGCGGGGGCGGTGGTGTGGGATCCCGGAGGACGCGGCTGGGTGCGGGATGCGCTCGTGCCGGGTGGGACGCTCCCGCGCGGTGCCGCCAGGAGGCGGCAGCGCCGCGCCCGCCGCCCCCCGCGTCCCGCCCGACGCCCCGCGCCGCGCCCGCAGCTCCCTCGGGATCGCCGCTGGTACCGCCCCGGGCCCGGCACCGCCCCGCGCACCCACCGCACCTCCCCTCTCACCTAGCGCGGAGGGCTCTGCCCCTCGCTCCGTCTCTGTCCGTCTCGTCGTCCGTCTGTCCGTTCCGGGGACAGTGCACCACTCTACCTCCGCAGGTTGTTGTTCGACCTTTTTCTTAGTAACAATGCTAATGATGATTATTATTAATCATATTTATATTGGTAATGATAACAGGTATAATGTAATATACCATTTGGAGGCTCGTTGTTTGCTGGGGGGGATTATATCCCCTCCACCGCCCCCCCCCCACTAGACCGGTAAGGCATCGATCCGCTCAGGACAGCTTGAAAACCAGGCAGAAACAATTATGTCGTGATGAAAACCCGGTATTAGCCCAGACGGAGAGGATGGGGGCGGGCAAATACGTTTTTTGTAGTGGTTTTCCCGAACCCTGGAGGTTTTACTTGGTGGAGTTCGCTGGCGATGGCGGAGCGGACGTGGGGTCCCGGTGACAGCTAGGAAGCAGGGGGGGTGGTCTCCATCATCCTGCACGAATGTCTGCTCTGGATGGCGCTGCATCCTGCCAAACCACAGCAAAGAGAGTTTTTCCTGCTCTGGGAGGCGTGTCCCTGCGTCTTGCTCTCCTTCCCGTCCCAGATTTGGACAACCTGCTCATGAGGTAAAGGTTGTTCTTTTCTGGAAGTAGGAGAAAAGAAGCAACGTGCAGCTTGTGTCTGGGGGGGAAGCTGTCCTCGGAGGACGAGGGTGTCAGGGACTCATCTCTCAGGGACTGTGCCTGGGAACGTTTCCTCAAAGCCGCTTTGCCTTTGGTGACCAAAGCCCTCCCTTCTCACTAGCATCTACCCTTAAAAACCCAGGCGCAGAGTTTTGTGTACCGCAGGTTACGGGGGTGCCTGCAGGCACATAGGGACACCTAATCCATGCGATGGGGTGTGACACCAACCTGAGAGTTTCAAGTTTGCTCCTACACACAGTTGATTCCCACCTCCAGGTGGATCCCGGGTCACAGGTCCATGACCACTGTGCGTTGAACCACTCCAATAGATAATTTCCAACCCGTTAGTCTTTAGCGAGTGTAGTTATTCATATAGGGGTTAAAAAAATAATAATCCTGTTGTTTTTACAGTTCTTAGGGAAAATTATCCCCTTTAATCATGTCTGGAAAACACACATACTCACCTAACAAAAAAGAAAGTGACTGAGGCGATTCACATCAACTTTTCGTTTTCCTCTAACGGTAATAATGATCCCAGGTGAAAAGAGTCAGTGGAGCTCAGGGAAGAACTGCCTTATGTTCCTCACATAGCTGATCAGGATGAGTCTATTGGTACCTTCCCAGCACGGAAACTCCCACCTCGGTTTTGAGGTCGGGCAGGCTCACATCTCCTTCCCCACCCACACAGAAACCAGGGAGTTATCACTGTGTCCCTCCCGCCGTGGTCGTCCCGCGCGGCTCCGTGCACATGCTGGACTTCCCGATCGTAGAATCACAGAATCTTAGAATCAAGGAATCACAGGATCATAGGATGGGTTGGGTTGGAATGCAGTGGGAGTGGGACCTTACCCTGTCTTAAAGACTTCAAGTAAAACATGCCAAGCCAAAGCATATTCAGAACTTCTCGTTTTATTACTTAGGCACATTTTTATA
This sequence comes from Lycocorax pyrrhopterus obiensis, assembly GCA_014706295.1. Taxonomy (NCBI): domain Eukaryota; kingdom Metazoa; phylum Chordata; class Aves; order Passeriformes; family Paradisaeidae; genus Lycocorax; species Lycocorax pyrrhopterus. The sequence goes on from JACSVZ010000014.1 coordinate 61,761,776, forward strand.
ATAACATTCCTCTCAGAGTTTAAAAAGGAAGTGAAAAAAAAATAAAGACTCATTTTCCAAAGAAGACAGAAAACTTTCTATCCTCGTTTTTGAGAAATGCTCAGTTCTCCACCAGAAGAAGTGTCCCGTCCCCACAACGGAAGTTTTGGCTGAGTAGCAGCCACAGAACTGGAATCTACCTTGAGTTGTTCAAATAACTAAAGCAAAAATATTACGTTTAATACTTACGATGCTCTTGAAGCGATTTTGTGTGGGGAAGAGGAGCACGAGTGTGTCCTGTTTAAAGTCGAATTCTCTTCAGGAAATGCCCCAGACCGAGCATCCCGATTCCGGCTCTCGTTGCCCGGACAGACAGTTTTCAGAATGTCCTACTCTTTTGTCAGAAACGTAGGTGTGGTATTCGCGATGAGAGTTTTGAGAAGAGAAAACCATTAGAGGAAAGACGGAAACAGAACTAAGCATTTCCCTTGGCCAGAATAATTAAGAAGGATTTTAAGTGCTTCATCCCCTATTGAATGGCTTCAGGCTCCTAGCAAGTCTATTTTATCTGATAATTATGCTCAGCACAGCTGCATGGCTGGAACACTAATAAGTTTGGAAATACACAAGTTTAACTTCAGCAGATTCTCCGCCCCTTTAAATTCCTTTGAAAAAGCTGAATACCTTGCCTTTACCTGTCATATATTTATATGTCAGCTAACAAGAGGTAAATTTGATAGGTACTTTTTAAAACAAGCAGCGACACACCCTTGTAACTTAAACGACTGGGCCAATTCTCACTCTTTAAAAATCCGGTGCACCGATTTCAATGGCCTTAGAATCAATTTGATGATTTCCTGTCTAACAATCCACTTTTTATCTCGCCTGAATTCTTAGAGCTCAATAGCAGCTGTTGCCTGGAGCTGACCTGCCCAGAAAGAGCTTAGCTGATTTCTGAAGTCGAAAGGAATTTTCATTAATCCCTACCAAAAAAAAAAAAAAAAAAAATTAAAAAAAATTGTATCCTTATATACATATATATATACATATATACATATGTATATATATATATATATATATATGTACTGCTGAAGAAGAAAACCTGGGCGTCAGTGTGTCCGGAAAGATACAGATAGAAGAAAATCGATGGTCCACACGAGAAAGTGAGTACATGTAGTTAACTGTAGTAACTATTAAAAAAAAAAAAAAAAAAAAAAAAAAAAAAGAAGAAGAAGAAGAAAAAGAAAACCGCAAATTCGGGAGCTTCCTTCTTCATTTTTATCTGCTTCAGGTAGTGGCACATTACAGCAAGGATAATGCCAACTCTTCTCATTGTGAAATGAAGTCAGCTCTAATACGTTTTAGTTTTTATTTTGGAAATAAGTAAATTAAAAGGGAAAAAAATCTGCGTTCATTGAATGAATAGCATTATTCGAAGGATTTTATTTTGGCAATTTAAATAATAGGAATTCCAACGTGGTCTGGCTTAGCTGTTTCTATTATATTAATAACTTTATATAAAACCATAATCGGTAGAAACTAAAGACAATTTGTGAACATTTTATAGGATGCTTAAAATGCACCTTTTTCTGTTTATGTTACATTTATTTTCATATTAGTAGAATCTGGTTTTAAATATATTTTAATTCTTATTAGTTTAATTCGGTAGCATTAACACAACTTCTCATTACATTATTTGGTTTTGGGGGTATAGCATATATAAGGTATAAACATCCAGAAATGTGTTGACAAATACCACTGTTGGCTTATTTTCACTCTGTTTAACAAAACTTGCATAACCTCACAGAAACCACAGTCTGGTTGATGCACTCTGCTCCAAATAGCTGTATGGCAAATCATATTGTGTAGTCATTTGCATTACAGAGGGAAGAAGGCTTAGAATGATGCCATCCTGGCACGCAAATTGCGCGCAAGTCTTGATGGATGTCGCAGTCACAACCGTGGGGACGTACCCGCCGGGTACAGATGCCAAAAATTTTCGATAAAGCTTTGGGAGAATATGGCCAGATAAAGGTCCATCCAAGAAATTACAAGGGCCATCGGTATATCTGCAGCAGTGAAAGTTTCGAGGGGGTCCGAGTCGAGATGCTCCCACCCCAGACCCTCGGACACCGATGTGGCGGAGAAGGGCAGCTGCCTCTCACTGGCCCCCGTGACCGAGAGAGCCAGTCACCGCTGGCACTTCAGCAGCGACGCGCAGCATTCTTCCCGGGTCCACTGCCCTCCTGGGCTGCTGCCCTCCAGCAGAGCCCACCATGCCCGCTGTCCCCTCCAGCCTCGCCGCCGGCCTCCGTTTGCGGAGGCCTCCTAAATTTACCATGAGCATCAGTAGGAACAGTACTGTTAATGACGACAACCAGGGGTGGTGCGGGGGCCGATGCATGGCGCGGGGCGGGCCATGCCCACCCCAGCCGCCAGCGCACCCGAGCCCCGGCAGCCTCACTGTCGGCGTGGGACGCCAGCAGCCCCCGACGCCCTTCTCCCTCTCTTGGCCCCAGCCTTGAGTATCCCTGGGGCCCACAGGCTAAGACCCGACTCTTCGCCTCGCCTGGCAGGGATTCTGAAGGAAGGCCCCCTAGAAAGACGGGTACCCGTTCCCGACGGCTGTCTGTCTTGGGGCGGGAGCAGGGGAGGTAAGTGGGTGGGAAATACCGGAGCGAAGGGGAGGAGTGAGCCACGTCGCAGTCCGGTGTGGGGCAGCGCCCGTGGCCGCCGTCCTCTCTCCAACAGCAACCTGCCCCTCCTTCCCCCCCGTCGCTTCTTCCCGCCCGTCCGAGCGGGGGTGGGCTGGAGGAGCATCTCCCGGCGTCCCTGAGAATGATGGTGCTCGGCAGGCGGCTGAGGAGGCAGCGCGGTGAGTACCGGAATGGGGAGTCCCCGGGGAGGGGTGTGGGGGGAGCTCGGCGCAGTCCGCCCGTGCCGTTTCACCACGAGGCAGGAAAAGTGTGTCCGGGGCTGGGGGCGAGGCGGGAAAACCCCGCCGTTCCCCGTCCCCTCTCAGACCTTCCCGTCTCTGCCTTCCGAAGTAACAGGCGAGGGAGAAAGTTGGGGTCGATCCCGGAAGGCGTCCCTTCCGGGCGGAGGAATTCTACCGCCTCACCCCTTTTCTCCTTAACATCTTCCTGCCCCCTAATTTCTTACCGTCAGTGACAAATCTTATTCACGTGAAGGGAAGCTATTGGATTTCAAACCTGATCAGCTGATGTGGCTTCACCCATGGGCTCGTTAAACACGCACACGTGCGGGGGTCCGTGGCGTATCCGCACCGCGCTGTCTGCGCCCTGAGCATCGCACCGCACAGGCATGGGGGATTAGGGGGCGGGGACAGGCCGTCGAGTGCCCCTCGGGATGAAGTCAAAATCAATGGTGTGGGAACCAGGTGGCGGGCACTTTCCTGTGATTGTTTGGGTTGTGACGGTCTGTACTGGAAAAGGAGGGGGCACAGCCTGCGCCAGGGGACAAGGTACAGGTCTATGTACAGGTCTGTCTTCTCCCGCCCAGCGTCCTCTTGGGGATGTGAAAAAGGGGATCTGAGGTCCTGTAACAGTGGAGGGAGGTGGGGTGACAGCCTTCCATCCCTCTTTAAAACCGTGCTTCCCCGCCAGATCTCCCCGGTCCCGCAGCGTGGCAGCAGAACAGCGGTCTGGCATCACCCTAGCTCAGTTTCTGGATTGCCCTGTTGCTACTGAAAAGATGGAGAAGAAAACAGGAGTAGAAGCGGGCTGTCAGGGCAAGGGGCTCTGCATGTCTGCCCTGGTCGATGTCCCGAGGGTGGGATGGGTTGCCCGACAAGCTCTCCTCCCGATGCTCAGTTCAGGGGATGCGCTGGGAGAGCTCTGAAACGTTTTGTCAACAGGTATATAAGCATCCAAACTGCGAGGTTTTAATGAGGGTGCTGCTGTCCCGGCTCCGGGGGCGGGTGCTCCGGCAGCGTGGGAACCGGCGCCAGCAGCACTGTCCGTCTGTCCGTCCAGCCGTCTGCACGGCGCGGCACAGCGGGGAGATGCGGTGCCGCCAGAAAGGGAGTGGGACGAAGACGGCGATATGTTGTACAGGGCAAAAATGAGTGAGAACCGTCGTTTTAGTGTCAAAATAGTCATCGCAGTTCCGGGTGGTACCAGAACTGAAGGACAACATCCTTCCCAGAAGGACCAACAGACAAAGGCCGCCACTACGCCTTCTTCCCGAGAACCTCCGCAGCCCGTCGGTTCTGTCGTTGCTTTTAATCCTTATTTTTCCACTGCCCCTATTGAAAGCGGCGCTCAGATAATCTACTCGGTCCTTTGGCTGAGATACCTATGCTAAGAAAAACAACTCGAAATAGTTATCCTATTGACGGGCGGAGAAATTTACACTCGGGTTTTACTACGTGGGAGATGTAGCCGAGTTTTGTATATTTCCCTCCGTGTGCATCGCTGGTACCCGTCGGTACATGCAGCACAGCAGCTAAAACACCCGCGGGAAAGGTCCGTCGCACGTGATTTTGCAACTGCATTTAGCAGCGATGCTACTTTAAAATTTAAATATTTTATGTACGAGGGCCCGCTGGAAAAAACAATAAAAACAAAAACCAAAACAACAACAACAAAAAACCCAAACAAAAAACAAGAACCAAAAAACCCCACATCATGTTCTTATATTTTTTTGTCGAAGAAGAAATTATTTCCTGGAGGTGCAGAAGAAACGTCCTACGAGAGACAGACGGGTTACTCTTCTGTCTGTCCACAGCCTATTGAGATACGAGACAACCACAAATTCCTAAGAGGAGATGTAGGAAGTCAATTATAGAAGCACACTGTCTTGGAGAAAGTTTGGCTAATGAACTACCAAAGTCGAAAAGAGACAACAAAAAAAAAAAAAAAAAGAAAACTCAAAAAGAAGGGACGGTTAATCCAATCAAACACAACCTCTAACTTCTCGGGAGTGCGTCTTCTTCCTGAGAGTCTACTGCGTTTAGAGCTCTTCACCGTCATTCCCTCGCGTAAAAATTGCATTTCTGTAACACCAAACATTTCGTTTTCTTTTATTAAAAAGAGGAAGGGAGAATCGAGGGAAGGCAAAAGCCTGCTATGATCAGCTAACAAGAGCTTCCGAGAAAACGGTCTTTCCACGCAGCACCGGTACAAATGTAGTAAAGAACGGACGGCCATTCTGCAGGGAGGAATAATAAAATACTGCCGTTCCCTGAGCTATTGCAGCTCCCCCCCACCTCCGGCCCCCTGAGTTTTGTAAGCCCGACTTCTCTTCAAACAGGCACCCACAGACCGACACCGTATTTTGATCCCGGGAAATAACACGCGAAGAGAGGTGTGGGGAGGAGAAGGGGGCGACAATTACCACACCCCACCCCCTGTGGGGATGAGGGCGAGGAGTAGAGACGGGGCGGAAAGCCGAGAGCACTCTGACAGGCAGCACTGCCTGTCACCTGAGGGATGCTCTACCTGCACAGCATCCTTCTTCCCGCTGAATATCTCTCTCTAATTTTTTTTTTCCTACCACTTTAATTTTCTTTTTTTTTTTCTGTGGAGCAGACCCCATATGCGATGGCCAAGGGTATCGTTAGGAGGGCATTGGGAGGAGCCGTGGGACGGCGGGATCCGCGCTCGGTGCGGGTCCTGCCCGCGGGCGGGCACCGGGAGGTGGCGCTGTTCCCCCGCCGCCGAGGCGGATGGGGCGCGGAGTTCGGGGCAGCCGGGCCGGGCGGCCGCGGGCACGGGGCGGGACCGGCTCCACGGAGGAGCTGGATGTCCTCCCGCCTCCTTCCCGCCTTTTCTTCCCACCGAGAAGGGAGGTCCGGCCTGCCCAGGCGTTGCAAACGGGGTGGGGAGGGAGGTAAAACATAAACTCCGCACCTGCAGACTGAATTTAAAATCAAATCAAAACATAACAAGGACATGAAAAAGGCAAATTTAAAAAATCCCAACAAAAATTTAAAAAAAAAATCAAGTTCACTCCACTGCAAGAGGCCGTATTCATGGGAAACAGTGAGATAACCGTGCATTTCAAACCTTGTCTTTCCGATGAGTTATTTTACACTTAGGTATAAACTGGACACTAAAATAAAAGAGCAGAAATGACATCGCGAAAATTTGGTTCATTCCTTTTCAGCCCGTGCTGAAAGTCAAAACCATGCTGTGCACGGAGACTCGGCTGTTCTGGCCGGTTATCCCGGGCTGGAGCTGAAGTTGGCATTCTGCATTCTCGCCAAAACACCCCTAACAAAGAGTTTGCTGTACTTCAGCCTCTGAAAACCCCAACATTTAGTGATTATATGAAGTCTGGACGAAAGAATCGCAGTTTCCACGCCCTCTTCTGCTGCTCCTCTTGATTTCTGCCTTTGTACCTCTAATAAGGAGAGATGTTCTTAACCACAAAAAATGGGCATTGGATTTTTTATTATTATTGCTTCCAACGGAGGTACACAGTGAGGGTGTATATGCACTGGAAGCTTTTATGTAAGGAATTCGAATTTTTTTTCCGCATATGCAGAGAGAAAACTCTAAATTCGGTTTTTTCTCTTAAGAGAAAAAAAAATAGATTGTCATGCCAAACTTCCATTATTTCACCAAATATTATCTGTTTGACATTCTACGTTTTTTCATTTCAATATTTAAGTCTTGCGGGGGAAACAAAAAAATAAAGATAAAAAGAAAAGGAAGGAGAAAAGAAAAAAGATAAAGAGAAAACAAGGACCTTCCACTACACCCACAGTACCTGCACCTCCACTTTTCTAAAAAATAATGCTTATGTGTAGAGCAATATGCAGTATTTGCAGTATACGAAGACAGGGATGTAGAGACGAGGGAGAAAATTTACGTGTAAAATGCTGAGTACCGGGTTTACAGGAGGAGAGGTATTAAAAGCCTTGGCGGAGAGGAAAAAAAAAACGATGATGGGGAAAAATGAATGAGAAGATGGAGAAACGGATTTATTTCAGGCATTTATTATTTATAACCCAGCACGCTGTCTCATCCCCGTGGCCGCAGCGGCCACCCCAAATCTGAGCATTGTTAATGCTGTTATGAATTCATTTGTTTATCTGTCCTTGGACGGGAATCCGAGAAATTGCCAACTTCGGTAGCATTTTGATCACCTTGGATGATCCGTGCAGATGCGCAGCGGCACATAGGCACCCCTGTTTTTAGCGGTAAATCCGACATCAGACCGGTATTAGGTAATGGGTGTGCGGGGGGCTGAGGGAGGGCGGGGGCTGTATTTATTGTTCCTATTCCACCCGTCATGTTCAAGTGTCAAGTGTCTGGGATGTGGGGGAACAAGTAGCTCTCCCCACTCTGCCCGTGGCACAGGCAGCCGCGCAGGCAGGGCGGGGGAGGGGTGTGCTGCTACCCCTCTACCCGCGGGGCTTATACAAAAGCGGCTGTTGTGATTCGTGGGGCCGCCGTGCAGTAATGGGGGGCGACGAGGGGAGAGGTGGGGGAGGGATGCTGCGAGGCGGACCCCCGGCATCCCGCCGGGGGGGTGCTCCAGGGGCGGAGGCGGCGGCTACGCCCGTCCCGTCGGGGCTGCAGCGAGGCGCGGGGTAAGCCACCGTGGGGTGTGGGAGATGATGCGGGATGCGCTGAGGGGACGGAAAGACGGACAGACCCACTTTTGCCTGCCTCCCCGCAAACGCTAATGGGGGTCCGCGAGGGAGCGACAGCTGCACGTGCGCTCATTAAAAGAAGGTGGTGGGCGGGGGGTGGGTTGCGTCCGCGGACCGGCAGTCCCCGGCACCCGCTATTGGTAAAAATGTGTAGAAATGGTACTTTCTTAATGGATTGCTGCTGTATGTAGTAAGGTAAGAGCTAACCTGATGGATGAAAGTGTCGATTTCCGTTTTAGGAGAGTATTATTTTTTACACGTTTTACGGGTAGACACCTGACTATTTTTTACTGGGTGACATATCAGCGTAGGGCTTGTAAAACTGGAGCGAGAAGTAGCGCTGGAAATACCGTAAGAAACGACAAAGGATTAAAATATACTTGTGGTGAAACGGGCACTGAGTAAGAGACACTGCACTCTTTATTTAAAAAATACATGCATAACAGTCTTTGGGGAGGGCTAGCTTTTGCCCGATACGTCCATTCAGGTAAGTCATTCATAGTGTAATTATCTACGCATGCACATGAGCTTTTGTAAAAGAAAAAAAATACTATGCACGGGCTTTTTCTTTTTTTTTTTCCTTTTTTTTCCTTTTCTTTTCTTTTTTTTTTTTTTTTGTGGAGTAAGGTTATTCATTTAGAAACATAGCACTCCTGCACTATAAAAAGCAGAGTAATCTTCTGGTTTTCATATTTAAACTACTCTTCTTTCTTATCACTACCCGTTAAGGTAAACAGAAATGTTCTAACAGTATTTGTCATATAATTCAAGGCCTATGGATTTTCAGATAAAGCAAGTGTAAGGCTAGAAGTAGTATTTTAAAAATAATCTAAGATAACACTTTTTCTATAAATAATTAGGTACTGGATTCAAATATGCGCATGTTAAAAATGATACATAATACATTTAATAATGCAGTACCTAAGACAGAAATAACAAAATGTCTTCCTCGGAGAAAGCTCTCCATACCTGGCTCTGCACATTTTAAGAAAAATATTTTGAAATAAGCCATTCCTGAAATAAAGGCAGATATAAGTGCATTTATAGGCCATAAAACAGCAATGAAATATTTTAAATCCATTTAAGCAGTCCCCATTACACGCTTTATCTATATTGCCTTATACCTTAAAACGGGGCGGAAGGGGAGGGGTGTGTTGGTGATATCTAAAATTTGGTTTTCTTAATATGAAGTTAATTAGACAATCAAACTTCCAGTTTCCAGCTAGCAGTGTGATAACTGAACAGGATAATAAGACCATACTGTCTTTTTAATGTCCAATAAACATCTCGTGCACCTTGATTTATAAAACTAGCACTGTACATAATCTGTATCTTATACAGAATTGAAGCATGGAGGCAACTAGATATAAAGACACGTACACTGCAGAGTCCCACCAAAACCGGAGGAATAGGAGAGGGGGGTGAAAAAAGGCAAATATATTTGAAGAGATAGAAAGGAGGGAGCGAAGGAAAAGTGATAGGCTGCAACTTTCAGCAAATTAAAAACAATGCAAATATACCTTTACATATGCATCAGTATTAAAAGTAACGCACGCTGGAGCCAACAGGAGCAGGAGGAGGAAAAGAGAATGGCGCAACGGTGGATCCCGGCTCACACACTGCGGCCGCCCGCGCCCAGACGGGCTCTTCTACGCGCCGCAGCCCGGCCCCGATCGCTCATTTCGGGGATGTTTGTTTTGTTGATGATGATGATGAAATTTGGAAGAAAAGGGGAGGCCCCGCTAATTTCCACTAATTAGGATCTTCCGAAAATAGGGACGATTGCTCCCAGAATCCGCGGTCTCTTCTCCGAGCAGGGAGGGGGATTTGCATATTCTTTTCTTCTTCTTCTTTTTTCTTTTTTTTAATGCCCTAATTTCCTTAATGTATGTAAGTGTAGACGGACGTGCAGAATGCCTTCAGCTGACATCAATAGGCGCGACCTCTCCGCTAAACCTTGAACGTGAAGCGGGGATGGGGGGACGCGGGGCGAGGGCGCAGCCGCGTAGATGCTCCGCTCTGTCCCGCGGGCGCGCAGGCTTCCGCCCGCGCTCTATCCCATGAAATAAGCTCTGGCAGCAGCAGCAGCGCTGCCCAGCCCAACGCTTGACCCCAAAAGAAAGCGCACCTCACCGCAGCACCGCCGACTCCGTCCAGCCTTTTCTATCTATTTTCTTTCCATTTTTTGTTCCTTATATTTATTATTATTATTATTGCTATTATTTGGACGCTATTTGCTGCTTCTTTTCATAAGGAGATGAGCGGAAAGTAGAAACTTCCAACCAGTTTAAAAAGATAATAAGAAAATTCCCCCCTCCCTCCCCAAAACATTGCATGACAGAGGATCGTTGAGCCAGTGAGGGCGCAGCATCCATCCGGGCGCTCCTCCGTAGCGCATCGCGGGTACGGGGCTCGGAGAGAGGAAGTGAGGGGAGGCTAGGCGAGCGGCCGGAGGAGTGGGGTGGCCCTCATCTCAGGTCGCAACTGCAGCCGGTCTGGTCTGAAAGTCCAAGTCGCTCTCACGGCTTTGCAGTGATGCCCCCTTCCTCCACCGGGAGGAGACGCGGTGTAAGGGGGAATTCGGTGAGCGACGGGTACCGTGCTAGCGGGCAGTAGGTTAGAGCGTTTTGTCCTGCTCTTTCCCTTCCCCCTCTCCTTTTGGAGACTCTGCGGTGTGTCGTGATGTTTGGGAGAGCTTTCAAATCCTGGGGAACTTTAGACGGCGAGGCGGCAGGATGAGATGCAGCCGGTTGCTTAGAAGCGAGGGGTGTTCTCTGTTAGGACCAGAGTTTCTCTCCTTTTCTGCTGACATTATATATGCTTTTACCAGCCTTCTATGAGCTGTTCCAGAGTATCTCTGTGAACCAGCCGTTCCCTGGGCTGCACACCGCATACTCACGCACTGCTTCTCCCTTCAAGCATCCCAACTAAAATGAGATGCCCTCTCCAAGAAGCAGAAACGTGAGTGTGTTTCTGACCGGGGGAGCGGTGTCGAGTCTTTTTTTTTTTTGTACGTGCAGCCAGGGAATCTTGCTGAATTCCCTCGGTTCCCTGAGGGCTGGCGTTTGGATCCTCACAGAGCTCTCTTTGTCCGCCGGGTCTCCGGGGGCTGTGCCGGCAGGGGATGCCCGTCTGCTCGGGGCTGCTGCGGGGCTCTCCTCGCGGAAACACTCCGCGGAAATCTGCGCCTGGGAACAGCGGAGCGCCTTCCCTCTCCCTGGAGCCAAGTTCCGGGGGGACACACGCCTGTTATTATATATATACATATATGTATATGATAACAGGCGTGTGTCCCCCATCCATCCATATATATATGGATGGATGCATACACACGCGTACACATACATGTGTCTGTGTGGAGGCATCTGTAGGATGTATATATGTGTATGTATATATATTTATTAATTTTTGAGCGTGGCTCCTCCCCCCGCCCGCCCCAAACCCCTCGCAGCCCCCTCCCCTCCTTGAAAACTGCCCACGCGAGAAGCCGTGTGTAGCCAACTCAGAGTGGGGGGCCAGCACGACATCGGCCCCCCTCGGGCACACCCCACAGGCCTAGACGGGCTAGAGCAGGGGCGAGCCATCCTGCCGCCTCCTTGCTCTGCACACCTCCCTCTATACCTCCTCCATCTTTCCCTTCACCCCTCCCTCACTGCACACCTCCTGTTCCGGCGCTAACCCAAACTCCTTCCCGCCAGCCCCCGCACCCTAAAACCTAGCCGGGGCTTTTACGGGTGTTTTCATGCCGTTTTCAAACGCGGAGAGATGGATGAGAGGGGACAGAAGGAACTGGCAGCGCTTTAGGACATCCTCCTTCCAGTGACGAGAGGTCACGCTACAAGTTCGCCTGACAGCGGGAATGGGAAGAGTGTTTTTTGTTAACACCATGATTTTTCCTAATTTTCCCTTTCCTTTCCTTTCCTTTCCTTTCCTTTCCTTTCCTTTCCTTTCCTTTCCTTTCCTTTCCTTTCCTTTCCTTTCCTTTCCTTTCCTTTCCTTTCCTTCCTTTCCTTTCCTTTCCTTTCCTTTCCTTTCCTTTCCTTTCCTTTCCTTTCCTTTCCTTTCCTTTCCTTTCCTTTCCTTTCCTTTCCTTTCCTTTCCTTTCCTTTCCTTTCCTTTCCTTTCCTTTCCTTTCCTTTCCTTTCCTTTCCTTTCCTTTCCTTTCCTTTCCTTTCCTTTCCTTTCCTTTCCTTTCCTTTCCTTTCCTTTCCTTTCCTTTCCTTTTCTCTTTCCTTTTCTCTTTCCTTTTCTTTCCTTTTCTTTTTTTTTTTCTTTTTCTTTCTTTTTTACCTGCTGTTGGCCGGCTGCTTGGTTTGGACAAAAGTTGCACAAAATATCAGTGCCTCCCAAAATCAAGACTCAGATGAAACTGTTCTTCATAAGTTAAGTGGAGGAAAACACCTAAGGAAACTCGACCTTTTTCTTTTTTTTTTTTTTTTTAAGTTTCCAAAGAAATGCGAGCTTCCCTTCTTGTCCAGGAAAAAGTAGCCATTGCTCTTCTTTACACTAGACATTTCTAATTTGTTCCGTCTGTCAGAACGGGACTATGAAAGGTTTTGGTGCAAATTCATTATCTCTGGCAATGCATAACGTATAGTAGGAACTGAAAAAGACCGTGGCAATGGATGAACAATAGGGCTTCAGTTCATCAGCAACAAAAGCGTTGGGGAAATTGGTTGAATTTCAGAGCACGTCCTTCTCAGCAGAGAGGGCTGGACTAGACCTTGGCCAACCCCCCCAAAAAACTTGCAGAGCCTCACATACAACAGTTCACTTTCTACTCCGGAGCGTAGGAAACAGTGTGGAAAAAGAAAAAAAATAATGGCAAAGCCAAGCCAACTTTCTTGGTTTCTCTCCCGTTTTCATGGATGGAAGATTTTTAACTATTTTTGAGTCGTTGGAGCAAGAACAACGCCGTGGAGCTAAGTGGCACTTTTAAATAGGAATGGCGAGGGGAAAGACGTGAATTTCTGGAGACCTGAAAGAGCTTTTTCTGCTCCGAGGGGGCTTGGCCGTGGGAATCTTTGTTTGCCACCAGAGATTCAATTCACTCCCTACATGTGGGGTAAAATCCTTCCCGATTAAGGCGAAGAAATGTAAGTACCTCAGTGTTTGTGTATGTGTGTGTGTATCCTGAATTCCCTGCAAAATTTGGGAAGCTGAACCCCGGGCAGATGGAGGTTTCCCACCTCCCTGTGAGCCCGCGATGAGGCCGGCTCTCCCAGGGTAGTCGGAGCGGGTCGCTCGGCGTAGCTCTGTCAGCTTCCTCTCGCTCCCGGCGAGGGACGTTTGATTAACAAGGCAGGGTTTATGACCGGACCCAGCGGCTTACGCCGGTGAGCCGACTTTGTGTGTCTGATGCTAAACCTGTTGGTCGTGGGGCTGTATTTGTTGAGGGAAATGTTAATTATCTAGCAGGCTGCCAGCGGATGCTGAGCTGTGGCTTCGCAGGGAATTTTTTTTGCAGTTCCTGGGTGCCCTCGGAAGGTGTGCAGGCACAGGAACAAACAGTCACAGGGTTGAAAGTATAGCAGTTAACAAACCACAAAAACAAACAAAAACCCTCACAAAGTGGCGGGGGATTGGGGGAGGGGAGGGGGAAATGCAAAAAAAAAAAAAAAAAGACGGGGAGAGGGAAGAAGAGAAGTCGTAGGCATAAATTGCAGCTGGTCAGGGTGCAAGGGATTGCTCGCAGCAGTTAGTCCATCCGCTGCCTCCCAGGTAGTGGGTCACTCGGAGCAAGCAACCATCGCTTCTCGGGTTCTCCAAAATGCATCCCTGTCAAAATGTCTCTGCTCAGCACAGGAACGCACCTAGCAAGGGAGTGTCGGGGACAGGACAGTTCCAATGGAGTTGGGGGAGGGCCAGTGAAGTGCGGCCCGACCGCCCACCCTGGCCCGGGGGTGCCCCCCTGCATCCCTCTATCGTTTCCGTCAAAACAATGGCATCCCTCGACAGCCGCGGTCCGCTCGTGTCCGCTGAACGGGTGAAACTGCCTCATCGTGGCATCTAAGAACACTGTTGCTGCCTGGGGAAAAAAAATTTTATATTTTTTTTTTTAGCTGAGGCTGTTGTGATCGATATAATGCAATGAAAACCAGCAACTTACGTTGTATTTATTTACCCCCGCGGCCCTTGGTAAGCTCGCAGAGCTGTAAATAGACACTATGCCTTCCCGGTAATTCCAGCTTCAGGACATCATTGGTCAGGAACATATGGAAAATCTGGCGGGGAAAGGCTGGCTTAATATGTTTTGCATGTTTTGAACTGAAGGCTAGGTGGAGCCTCCAACCTTCATTAAGTAACTGGCAGCTTATAGTATACAAATCCCAGATCTGCCTCTATAGTTTTCGTCCCTTCTGTTCAGCAGCCCCAAATACTATTTTTAGCCTTTTATTTTTAAGTGTAATTCTCTAGAAATGATGATGCAGTTTAAAAAAATTATATTATTCGTATTAGTTCCTGTAAATATTGATTACCGTCCTTAACCCTGCAGATACCGGAGGATATCACTCATATCTGTTTTGTGTCATCCTAAATCATCAGCAGGAAATGTGGCTAGCTTTTTCCCCTTTTAATCTAGGGTCAAGCGTTTTAGCAATTTATCTAATAATCCCCAAAGTTAATATACTCAGCGCCCTCTAAACACATAGGTTTATCCATTCACATATATTTCCAGAACAAGAATCAAACATTGGAAGTGTTTAAATTATGATCCTTTGCTTTTTGGGGGGCTATTTTTCAGGTTTAAACAACGCAGACAGACCACAGGTAGTGACAATTGCAACAAAAAACGGTAATTTTTTGTTTGTCTGTTTGTTTGCTCAATAGAAGTCAGAAGATATTACATATATTACCTACAGAATACATGTCCTTTAACGGCACACGGTTTCCACGTGTAATCACTGACTCTTTGCGGGTTCGATTTTTTTTTTTTCTGTGACTTTGAATTCTTGATACACTTTCTTTTCTTATTTCTGTTTTCGGATCTGTAGTAGATATCCCTTTGCGTACTCTGTGTTCAATGTAAGAGAAGTATAACCTTCAGTTGCCTGTAAAATGAAATTGTGGTCACAAAAGAAATGATGAGGCACCTTCATTGGAAGGCGAGACAGTCGAGTGACTTACCTGGATGGGAGAAAAGGGATGCTGCTCTGCAGGGAAGAATGGCTTAGACTGTACTGGCGTGCCGTACTGTTTACCTCTACATTAATTTTGTCATAATTTAGTATGAAACGGGAATTTATGTAACACTACCCCCCTCTTATATACATCACGGCAGCTTAAGTGGTGTTCCTGTGTGTCTTCCCAAAGAAGGTGGGGATGCTGGAGATAGGATGGAGGTCTGATTGCAATAATTAGAGAATCATAAGCGTTCCTCTTTAAAGTCAATGGAGGCGGTTTGCTCTTAAGAAATCTATGTAGGATATTTCTTCTTTACGTCACAGCCATCTGGAGACCTATAAAAAGATTAGAAAACAAGCATGACAATCTACAGGCCATTAGCTGGAATTTATTAGGGAGCTAGGAGTAAAAAGTCAGTGTTTGTGTTCCATAACTTCCAATAGGCAGGTAGTTCTACAGTGACTTTGGAATAAGTAAGTTTTGTACAATTATGTAAACTGGAAAAGAGCAAGCAGTGTTAACAGCTGCTTTTGACAATTCAGGTGATGTTTTGGGCAGAATTTTCAGAACTGTGCATTGCTTAAGCTTTCCACGTGCTAGGCAGCACTGCAGTTTTAGAAAAGTTCTTTACAACTGCTGCATATATTTTTGTATTCAGAATAAGCAAATACTTAACCAACTCATGATGATTTTAAAGCTCTAGATGTCTGAGAGCTAGAAAATGTAATCGATAATAAGGTTAATGAACACCTAGGTCATAACCATCGCATTGCCTCTTTTGATGTGCTTAAGCTCCAACGATTAATCAACAAAATATGTCAGGTGTATTGCAGTTACTTCCCAAGTCAGTGCATAAGTGAGGTGGCTGTGAGAAGAGAGCTTGGTGTTTTAGAGATATGCCTTGTGTCTTTGAAAAAAATGCCAATTTGCAATAATGTACCTTGCATTTAACTCTAAATCTGGTAGTGTGACAGCTGGTGACACACATGCATTTAACGTGTGCATATGCATCTGTGTTAATATGGATTATATGTACACATGTGTACATATGCACTTTTATATCTATATATGTACCCGTATGAGCATAGGTGCACACACACATATACACGATCACTTGTAATTTCATGCATCTGACTGAAAGAATTCAATGCATAAGCTCACAAGCCTGTCCGTCCAACACATGCTTGATCACCAACAATACTGCCCCTAGCTATTGCCATACAAAAAATACCTTTCACCTATCTGCCAATTCAGAAAAACTCACATTAAGTCATTAGAACTTTATATAATATCAAAGTGATCATGTGCCTCTGGTTGCCTGAGATATCTGATTCAGTTGCCCGTTGTGCCTGAACAGCCCGAGAGGTAATGAAGAAGCTCAGTAAGTCATAATGCAGCATTATAAAAATTCTAACCATTTCGTGCCAAGAACACTGGCACAATTAGTTAGGTAAAAAGCACTGGTGGTAGAAAAGCAGTCTATGCCAGGATATATAATACCCGTTTAAACCAGAAGTGCTCAGCTTCAAAGTCTTAGAATCTGAAAACACAAATAAATTAGTATTATGCTTGCTGGATTCAGATTTAGCAGTTAGCAAGTTTGCGATGTCTGTGTGCTACTTCTTGGTGGCAGTATTAATTTTGGGTCATGTCTGACACATGGGATTGTTTCCCCATTTTCATGCTTTCATAATTGCAATTAAAATGGGCTTGTTGATACAGTTGTTGCTTTACAGTGTAACCACATACACCTGCACATATATTTTAGCACAAACACATAGACCCATGCACCTAGACTGACACATGTATGTATGGCTCCCGTGTGTACACACAAGGGGATATAACCTTTATCATTCAAGCAAGCTCTGTAGCCAACACAGAGCATCAACAACTTCAGTGTAACCCCTTGCATTAAAAAAAATCCACCTAAAAATAGCAATGTATGTAAGAGCAGCTTAATTTACAAAGAAATGTACTTAAATGCAGTGTGGCCTATGGACTGTGATTGTACGTGGACACATGTCGTGTTTTATTTTGCGCCTTAGAAGAAGAGTAGCAGTGTGAATTTTAACTTGATATTCCTTTAGGAGTTCTGAGCGGTTCATAGTCTGTCTGTGCTTAACTTTTTGGTGTGTATCTCATACTGAACACAGCACACAAGAGCTGTTGAAGTGCATTTATTAATTTCAACCGTAAACATGGTAGATCACAGGTTCGTTTTATCACATGTAGAAGGTTCGTTTTATCACATGTACTCAAGAGACCTTTAATGTTTGCTCTTCAGACTTAAGAAAATTCTGTACAAATTATATTGTTAAATAATTCAAAGCATAATGTTCTTTTAGCGGGCGGGGGGGGTGGGTAGGGAGGAGGAGCTGAGAGACTTAAATCCTAATATTGTACATAATACATCCCAACAATTTAGAAAGACTTGCCTCCGTTGGTTCCATGAGTAACACCAGCATGCAGTTTTTCCTAGTACAAGGTTAATAAAAATAATCGATAAATCAACGTTTTTATTAAGGCGTTTCATCAGATCATGCATGGTCGTAGATAAATATTGCTGCAATGTTCACCTGTGTTGCATTCTAACACAGACACAGAGATACACACAGGCTGGCAGGGAGTGGGGGTGGGAAGAAGGGCGGAGACAGGATATAGATGCTACAGAATACGCGGAGCCTGCTGCTCGCAGCTTCCCGCATAGACAGGCAGAGGAAAACGCCTCGCACGACCGTCCCGCTGTAAATACCTGCGAATCACGATAGGCGCGAAGCACCACAGAGATGTGAAGTAAGACTAAATAAAAATCCACACCCCTTCTACCCCGAAAGCAACTAACCAACCAAAAAAAAAAACCTCATAGACACACAACGACAGAGCAAATTGTCAGTGTAATTACACATCGACTCACTGCGCAGCCCCTCTCCCGGCCTCCCAGCGCAAGGCCCCGCTCCCCGCCGCGGCATCTCTCCGCACCAGCGGGGGCTGCCCGAAGAGGAGCGCAGCAGCGCTCCCTGGGGTCGGACAGGCTGCTTCCCGTCCCCGGGGAGAGCGTCCTCCCTCCCGGCCTCTGGATGTCAGAGCGGTCTGTGCTGCAGAGGAGGAAGAAGGTAACGGCGGCGGGCGGATCCCCCGCGCCAGGGCGGCGGAGGCGGCGACGCTGGAGGCGAGACGGGACTCGGTCCCGGCGCCGGCCGCTGGTGGCTCATGCATATCAACAGCCGTGTGTACTTGAGGTTTCTCATGACATCATCATTACCTTGGTCTCCCGCAGTCCAAGACCTCTGACCTTGCAGGGCTGGCCCGCATTTTGGCACTGAAAGCCCTCCAGTGATGACCCTTTTCTCCTTCTTTCAGACCGGGGGCAGCAGCAGCCGGCAAGACCGCCGTCTTCTTCTTCCCCAGCTCTAGGAGCTCCGAGAAAGCCAGAATCTCTCCCCCCCCCCCCCCCCCCCCCAAATACACACGCAGGCAAGATATTTGCAATCAAGCTGCCACCATTTCGCAAAGAGATCTATGCCGTGCATAATCTAAGGGATCAGGAGCCGCATCCTCGAGTCATCTTGTTACCTCCTACTGAAATGGATTTTTTTCCCCCCTTTCTTTTTCCTCCTTACACTGCTCTGGAAATTGCCGAAGGCTTTACATCTTCATAAAAGCTAAGGAGTCTTTCGTGAAAACGAAGCGATTTACAATGCAAATAGGGGCCTGTAAAAGGATGGATGCTCCTCTCTCTTAACGCAGCTTGACGCAACTTAATAGCCGGTTTTTATTTTCTGGTATTAACAGACGAGTTGTTGGCTACCCCTGCCGGAAATTATTGGCTGGAACAAAAAGTTCGGAATAAACTTTGAAGGCAAGAAATCGCTTTTGGAAGTTATTAGCTGCACATACATACAGACATACTTACATAAAAGGATGACATTTTAAAGCAGCACTAGTGCTCTTGGAGGAAACAACATGTTTGCCAGAAAGAATCTGGATTGTAGCAAGGACTAAATTAAAAAAAAAAAAAAAAAAAGTTAAAAAACCTTTGAGGGAAGCGAGTTGTTATCTTTGGTTATCTAGCTGTATGAGTGTTTTGGTCTTCATAAAGCTAGATAACCGAAAGTAAAAACTCCTTCAAGATCATCGTACAGCGTGTGAAAATGAAAGACTGCTACGAGAGACAGTAAAAATCGAGATGGGTCAGGAATGCTTATTGAATCTAACATTTTTACAGCTGAAGGTGAGACTGGAGGAAATTAAATGGCATACTTATTCCAAAATATGAAGCTGTCCCATGGCACAGAATGGATATCTACCCGCTGCAGAGAGAACATGGTACTGATGGTAAACAATGTGTGTGCAACTATTGCTGTTGAATAAATAAAGAGAAACCCAGAACAGTCAACGTTAAACCGCACTAAGAGGATATATAATTTTTTTCTATTAGAAACCTAATGCTGAGTTTCCTTTTGCGAAGTGATTCATTGCAATGAAATGGCCTTAAAAGTAAAGGTGGTTGCTGGTGATGATGAAGATGGTGGTGCTGACGATACAGAGCTGAGTACTGAACTGAGGAAAAAAAGAAACCAAAACAAAAAAGCAACAAACCAACTCAAAACCTGTCTGTGTGCTTCTGAGACAAAGCATCGAGGTTAATTTCAAATTATATGAAAGCAGGCTTTCAGAAAAAGTTTACACCGAAATGCAGACAAGCTTAATAATTTACATCTACTTAGAACGCGGCGGAGCTGCACAAAGATGGGGGGGGGAATAATGGCCGATTTATTTTCCTCTATTCAAAACGCGGGCATAGATGCTTCTCTGTTTTGAGAGGGTTTCCTTGAGGAAGCTACTGAAGCAGAAAGACATGATGGAGACGAGATCGCCTCCCCCCTGTCAAAGTGGTAAAAAATGTTCTGTGCCTTGCTCTGCGCCTAGCATTGGAAATGAAAGTGACATTTACTCCAAAACCCACGTGTGCGCCTCCTCTCTTTTTGTTTAAGGATGATCAGATCTATCCAGGAAACAGCTCTGGCATCCCATACTGAAATAATTAGGACGTATACAGACCTGACAAAAACACGGGGCGGGAGGGGGAAGGGTGGAGGGGAGGGGGTGGAGAAGTGGAGGGTCTGTCTTGCCTAATTGATTCCGTTAAACGACGTGCAGGAGATGTGAACGGCTGGGCGCTCCCATTCCCACGCTCGGGGCAAATGGCAGCGCCGTGCCCCGGCGGTCGGTGACAGACAGCCCGGCGGGGGCCGGGGCCGGGGGAGCCCATCGCCGGCACCCGCGAGAGCATTTCCCACCCGCTGCCATCCCAGAAATGCTGGACGAGGGGACGGGGCTGCAGAACACGCCCGCTTCTCCCGTGCGGCCCCTCCTTGTGCCCTCCGCGAGAGAAGGGCGGAACTTGCGCCGGGGCGGAACTTGCACCCTTCTCCCGCGGAGGGCGCGGGGGGACGCGGATTTTGGTCCCGATGGAGGAAGGGAAGGCCAGGGCAGGCGCGTCGGGATGCCCCTGCAAACAGTCCTCTCTTTTTATCTTTATAATTATGGCGGCTTAGGCGCCTCTCGCAGCGAAATCGAGGATTAATTGCTCGGGGTAACATATTTCCTTTGGACTTGACCTAAACGTCTTCCCAGAGGCACGCTGGAATGTGACACTGTGTTAGTAACCGAACGTCCTCCACGGCAGATTAAAATAAGATCAGCGATAAGGGAATGGGGCTCTGTGGCCTCCATCCGTCTGGGGCAAACCTCTGCGCGCCGCTTTTAATAGTTATTTAATTTTCTTTTGTATTTTCACTTTGTTGTTGAACTGCTTATAAAAAACATTGGTTTGGGGCTTATAGCGGGAATATTCACCTTCACGCCACACACTGCACTGTAAGAAGGATGGAACAGGGAGCCAGCCAGCGTGTTCTGGAAGCAGCAGGCGTACTGTGTAGCTAAACCAAAGAATTTTGTCTCAAAAGTTACCCCATCCTCACTGTAGCTGTTAAAACAACCTTAGTTACGGTCGGAGGTTCCCGCCCGGTGGTTGCCGGCAGTGCTGGCTGGGACCCCGGCCAGGCTGTTTTGAGGTTAAACCTCCGTTTTGGCTGCGCCTAAAGTTTTACTGCTGCAGCGCCCGGCGAGGGGAGCTGTGTTTATTTACATCGGAACCGTGTTTGAGCCATCAGCCTTTCACCGCAAAGTGCCCGCCTCTCATTTACTGCTTGTCTAGGGGTGCTGTTTACCTAGAGACATTGTCTACTACAATTAACATTTACATGACAAAGTGCGCGCTTTTCTTTCTCAACGAGCTTCAATTAAGGCGATAAGCTGTTTTCTGGGGAAACCCATTATTTACTTAGGCATGAATGGGGTCAATTTACTTAAGCTGTTGCTTGCGTCTTGGTCTTCAGTGTAAATTTGTGAAGGAAAACATCAGAGAAAAATAGCAGCATTATGATCGCGTGTTGGCCGTTGTCATCTTAAATTGTTTTGTACCTTACTAATGTCACGTGACTGTCAATCAATAAAATATCGCTGGCTATTATTGCTATTATTAATATTACTACTCTTACTCCTTCACTTCTTTAGGAGTAGAGACCCATTTCTCGGCACCTTTTCTCCTACACGGTGAACTTCTGACTTGAGAAAAGACAGCATGTGGAAATCTGGTAGCAGGCCCTCATTTTCATGCTTTAAGAGCCTCATGCAGCAAGTAACTAGGAAAGGTAATCCTTCCCTAGGATTACCTACCTGTTAGGTGTTGTTCCCTCAAATCTTGTGGGAGAAAAAAGTCAGTATATCAAACAAAGGAAAAGCTTTATGTAACGGGAAGAAAAACCAAACCCAAACACAAAAAGTTGAAATATCAGTGGGCAGTTCTCTCCAAGCTACTTGTAGCACTGGAGGAGACCGGATCAAGTTTATTTAGCATACCAGTGCATTGTAAAACAGTTGGAAGGTAGTTGCAAGTTGCGTGAGTATGCATGTTAACTAGCAGGGACTGGGGCTTATTCTTTGTGAAAAGAGAACAGCAGATTGCTGTGCAAGGCCAATGTTAAAAAGGCAGCTGAATTTAACACCATCTGGAAGAAAAGATCCCTTCACGACTTTCTCACACCGTCAGACAAAACTAGTGTCTCTTGTTCTGAGCCCTTGTCTATGCAACCATACAATACTGACTCATTATACTTTTGCTGAGAGAAAATTTGAGAACACAATATGGGTAACCGGTGAATGACCAAGTTTCATTATGCCCGCTTAAGTCGATTGAAATCTACGTCTAGAGCTATGAATGGCAGCATTGTTTTCCTCACCGGGGCTGTACTAAATGTCAGCACAGTGTAAAGAAAAACTTGAAGTCTGCAAATAACTTACCAGATCTCAATTATAATATTTTCCCACACTAGAACTAATATCATTGCTAGTGCCTACAATGCCTGAAGTACAACAAAAAAAGGCAGAGGAAAAAAAATGAGTTCATTTACAAGTTATTTCAGCCAGACAAACACTTTAATTTTCTTCAAATGAGTTCAGCACACAGAGTTGGATAACCACTTCCTGAAAAGTTCAAGCAACCAAACTGCTTCCTATGAAATTTAAAAAATAAACTCTGCAAAGAAACTTGTATTCAGCAACTACTTTAATCCTCCAGCTTGGGACTGATAAAATATTAGCAGATGTACTTTACAGTACACAGATCACTTTTTCTGAGTCTAGCGGAAGATTTCTTCTTTAAAGTTTAGCAGAAATGACATAAGCAAAGCAATTGGACATGTGTTTCTCCAGGTGCTGGAGGAAATCCATCAGGGCACCTCAGTGTTGACACAGGTACCAGAAGAGCAGTTTTCAGTTCTCTCAATTTTTAACTACTGCTTTTTTACCCTCACTTTATAATGGTTTCTGTTATGAGTGCTGTTCAGGTCAGTCCTCTGCTTAGCATTCATGCACAGTGCAGACTAGGAAACAGTTAAAACGCCTGGTGAGGAGTTAGTTCTGTGTGTTTGTTAGAATGTCTGTGTTTTAAAACTTGTGCTTGTGCTTCATTAAGCATGGTACAGTTCCTGGCATAGAAACTTGAAATGATGAGCAACTACCCTTGTGCTGAATAGCACACCCCTTCAGCAGCTCCACTTGTTGCATTTCCTAGCAGTTCCACCGCCTGCAGCCCTGGACACTGGGAACGCTGGTGCATGGGGCAAACAGAGGTCTGGTGGGGTAACTGGGCAGGCGTTGGTGCTAGATAAATTCTTTTCTGACTTTCTCATGCAACCGTTTGTGAGTGAGGGGCAGCTGGGGCCATCTGGATCTGGAACAGAAGCAGGGCAGCACAGGCAGGTGATGGGGAGATTTAAAGAGGAGCCCGGCCTTCACTAGTCCCCTGCCTGCTGTACAAAACCTGGCAGCTGTTGGAGGAAGGAGTTCCTTTCACCTATCGAAGAAGAGTTGTTTGTATGAATGGACATATTCATGTGCACACCTCCCCTTTCCTGAAGTTGCCATTAATATGCAATAGCATGCGGTAGATTCATAATTTTGTTTCAATTAAAATAGACGTTGTGAAAAATTTCGTATTGCAGAGAAGCCAAAGACACACTGCCTGTTAAGCCAGATCCCTCCCTTCCCACATGAACTAAAAATTGTTTTCTGATTTCTTTTGTCTAGAAGGATGGGTGTATGTGCATAACTGTCCCACAGAGGCAGGATGGAAAAAGTCCGTTTAAATTTTAAAAGCATACACCACTTCCATAGATTGCTCACCTTGGAGTGAGCACATTTGTTACCCCGTACATCCTCCATTATTTTAATTTAGAAGAAAGAAAATGTCAGACTTTGACGATTAGATTTCCTATTTAAATGGCAAGTGCATGAGGTAAATATTAGGGCATTTCTTATCGCCCTTTCTGGGAGTGGGAAAGGAGGAGAAAGGAGCATTTGACTGTGTTGTTGCCTGTCAACAGTAACCTGTTTTGTTCTTCCTGAAGCTCTCACTTGTGTAAAAACAGATAAAGATACATTTTTGTATATATATATACACATATATATATACACATATACATATATACATACACATATACATATATACATATACATATACATATACATATACATATACATATACATATACATATACATATACATATACATCCACAGTAAAGCTGCTGTGTAAAGCTGCTGTGACCCTGTCAGGGTCAGAGTCTGACATGGATGAACTTGTGCCATCCACTTTGTGGGGATCAGGTCTGACACCAAGCTGTACAGCCTGATTTTAGGGATATATGCAGTAATGCAGTGGAAAGGGAATGTGGTGTTCAGTCTGTGTCTTTAAATCTAATGCTCAGAAAGCTATTTTCCCCCTAATTCCGTACAACTAATGCTAATCCATGCTTGCAGGGGTGAGGAAGGGAGAGAAGAGGGGACAGAAATTCCCCTGGCAAACGAGGAGGCTGCTTTGGGCCCGCGGGTTCCCTGCCGAAAGTACCTCCAGGGCTCCCCAAGCCGATCCTGCTGCTTCGAAGCCCAAGCCACGGGCCCAGATCCGCGGTGGCGCCGCCGAAAAGCATCCCCAGCGCCCGCAGCCTCAGACCAGCCGAGGAGATGCCGCGGTCCAGTCGCCGGGCTCTGTTCCCGCTGCGCGGCGGCCGCTCTGATTGGAGTTTCCCGGGAGACCGGTGGCGGCGCGCATGGGATGCGGCGGGATGCGCCGGTCCGAGGCTCCGTGCCTCTCCTCTTCCCGCTAGTACCTAGCCGGTGCGACCCCGCCCGGCCTCATCCCCTGTGCCCTCTCTCCGGCCGCGGGGCTGCGTTACCGCTATTAACTGTCTTGAGCGGTAACCTCTAATTAGCGCTGCCCGCCGAGGAGCCGCCTCTGGCGGCAGCCAGCGCCCTCTTCCTCCAGTTACCGAGTAACGGAGTTATTATCGCGACTGATGCGTAGCGCCGGTGTGTTCCTCCAAAGAGGGAGGTTCCAAAAAAAAAAAAAGGCCCAGGTCTTAAGCAGTTACTAAAGCCCTTTAATGACATCGTGCATGGACATTTAAACTTGTTGAAGTTGCAGAAAGGATTAAGGAGAAATCACGCTGTGCGGGGCTAATGATACCATCTTGGCTTCGCAGCACCGCCAGGTGCAGCTCAACCCGCCCACAGTGGTGACTGCCCTGCGCCCCTGACTGTAGTGTCATGTCGCAAGAGCTGCTCTGCATAGCCCTCTTTGGAGGCCCTGCTGTTACCTCATACCCAAGGTGCTTTGATGTTCATTTAAAAATCCATAACCATCTGTCTTTGAAATTTTTTTGCCTGGCCTACACCATAAAAACACATTTTAAAAGTGGTTTGTGCCATAATGGTAAACACTCATATTTGATGTAGGAAAAATCATGGAATGCACTGAGATCAGGGCAAAACTGATCTTTCTCCTCCGGGTGTAGATGCTTTGTTGCCACATTTCTCAGTACCTTCAGCTCTTACTGAAATCTGAAGCATAGAATCATAGAATGGCCTAAACTGGAAGGGACCCACAGGGATCATTGAAATCCAGCTCCTGGAACTGCTCAGGACAGGCCCAAGATTCACACCATGACTAATAGTGAATGGGTATTCACTCTTCCTAAACATGGATGATTTAAATATCTGTGTTGAAGTGCAGTGTTTGATAAGAACCCAGATCTTCTTCATTTGCTATATGATTATTATGGCTGTGATGGTACTGTGAGGTGGGTGAGCAAGGTTGCAGAAGGGAGCAAGATGAGCACACCCATGTAATACAGAAAGTAAAGAAACTGCCAGTGCACAGGAAATTGTGATAAGGAATCACTTTCTGCTTAGCCTTTTGACCTCCAGGTTGTACCTCAGCATGGGGAAAGTAGAAGCCAGGTCAAAATGAACTTTGTGAGTAAATGACTATGAGAGACAGTCAGCAGTTTGTCTTCTTTAGAGTCTTAGAAGAGTTCGTTGGGGAAAATTAATATCCTGTGCTCCGGGTCAAAACTGGGTCGGTCTATTTTTGACTCAAATAGGAGCAGCATTTCACCTTTTGAAAAAGAACTTTTATAGTCTGAATGGGATCATTTTGCCTTCAGAATAAACCCTGTGTCAGTGAAAAGGTTATATAATATTATACATATAATATAAAAGGTTATATAGTATATATATATAATAGATGGTTAACTATGATTTTTTAAAAAGATGTCTCTTCAGTTATATTATTCTGTTAATAATGTCAGTTGTCTGAAAGGGACATTAACATAAAAAATACTCCAGTATCATTGTCATGTAGAATACTATCTTTAGTATTATAAAATAGTACAATTATCATCAGACTACTAGCTTAATGTAATTGCAATCTAACATACAATAACCTTGTATGAGAAATCTGGAGCCAGTAACAGAAAACCTCCACAGCAAGGATGGTATCACACATATGCAGTTTCCTCTCACCTGTCTAATTCAGCAGCAGTTTCAGCTAATTCAGTTACTTTTACCTATTCAGTGGTACATCAGAATAGGTAAAATTAGCTTTCTTTTGTATGTACATATATATATATATATATATATATGAATTACTGACTTTAGCTATTTTCTGTCACAGAAAGCAATTCCTGCTGTAACATCTCAGAATTCACTGTAGGTGTGTAGGAAAGTACAGGCAGGTGGTAGTACAGGCTGAAACAGAGCCAGAGATAATTCTTCAGTTATTTTTCCACATTAGAAAATTGTTTCAAAATAGACCAATTATACCTTTTTCTCTATGGCTGTAATTGGTATAAGCATACATTGTAGAGATTCCTGTTCAGCTGAGTACTTGGGACTTTACGAGTTACCAATATTTTACCAGTGGGCATAGATATATTGTTGGGAAATTTATGAATATAATTTTTATGTCTTCCTTTAAATTCCCATAATTCTCATCTGGCTGGGCTCATATAACAGCTATGTAGATCCTCTTTTATGTACATGGACACAGTTGGCATATGCAAACTTGTAACTTTGAATCTGGAAACCTATGATCTGTGTCAGCATTTGCATTATCATGAATTCAGTTTACTATGTTCCATTGTATCCATACACTCTACCTCATTTGTCTCCAAAATGTCTTTTGCAACTTAGTTAATTTTGTGATTTTCTGATTCTGTGACTTCATGTGCTGAGGGAAGATCCACAGTTAACACATAATACAGATCCATAACACAGCTATCAGGAGTTAGTCACCTCTGTCCCCAGTCTGTGAGTATTTACAGTACAGAAAACTTCCATTTCTTCCCTGCATTGTCCTTTACCACTGATGATTAATGGGATAGACCAAACTACACAAAATCAAGTAGCCATTTAATGATATTGTAATTAAATTGACATTTCCCACAATAGCTGGAGGAGAGGGACTTTGGGATGATATTGTAAATGATATTTAAATTTAAATTTTCTTCCAGTCTTGCAGGAATAATACTTTATTTCCTATAGAATGGTTTAATTCCGAGTCTGTGTTCAAATATTATCTTTTTCTTAAAATAAAACTGAAAAGAGAAAGCGATCATTTGCTTTCATATTTTAAAAATAATTCATCATATACAGCTATGTAATATATTATAACATCTTGCATAGCACTATATTATTAAGTTAATCTAATGCCCAGAGTCATTACACACATTCCTGGATGTTTGTCTGATATCTCTCCAGTCCACTGGATTTTGAAGTGTGATTATGTAATTTTTTTACTGATAAATAAATTACTATAATTGTAGTTGAAATACCACTGAAATTTGTAAAACCATTATCTAAATAATATATTATGCATTACTTAATTATTTATCAAGACTAATTCAAAATAAGTGTAGGGAGAAGCATACATTTATTTTTAAATAGCACCTTTTCTGTACCAGGTCAAAAAATGTTCCAGATACCAAAAATACAAAAGAGAGAAAGAACAAAATTTCCATAATTAAAGTAAGGAGTTTGTTTTGGATTAATAATATTGCAACAAAGGTGCCGTTCTTACTGTGAACTTGCAATCAGTCATAACATATTTTGGCTAATATATAGAATTTCTATTAATAGGAAGACAAGAAGGGAAGAGTTAATATGGGTGAAAGGTGAGTGCATCTAACAGTAAGAGAAGAACAGCAGTTTTAACTTACACTGAGGAACAGTGAGGAGATGGCAAGATTTTAGCATCTATAGATTTAATAGGGAGTGCTGGAGATACATCAGTAATTGCAAAGTTAAAACAACGGGTTACATGTGTTTTCAAGTCAGTATTCAATGCCAAACGTGTAAAGCCTCAATAAGCAGCGTGGTGGTTATTAGAAGCACTAGGCTGTTCTGAAGGGTACCATTTAGCTGAACTTGCGAAACAACTTTATTTTCAGTCTCATGCAAAATTTAATTCTAGACCGAGTCCTAATCACCAGGTAGAAATCATCACAGGCATCATCAGATCTCAGTGTACACACAATAGTTTTTATTTTCCCTTTTCAGAACAGATCTTTATCTGGCTGCTAATGAAATACAGGAGATTGATTGCAGAAAACCTGCAAGGGCATATTTACTGTACCAGATATAGTAAGCCCCATTTGGTGCATTAGCATTTAGCCATTTTATGCTAATTTAGTGAGAAAATGACTCCTGTATATGATTTAATATGCATCAGTGATAACTCATAATGTCCTTATAAGAAGAAAGAAATTAAAAATTCATTAGAAAACTAGACTAGTGATGCTACATGGTTAAAACATTATTAAAGCATTTCAGTGTTTTGCTTACACAAGTGTTCTCATCATGGTGCCACCATTTCATGACAAAGACTATAGAGGAGAAAACATTCAACTTAAAATGTCTGCTGGCACATATCTCTGGATTTGTATGTCACTAAACAATGAATGAGCATAGCCTTGAATACCAACTATTTAATTAGCACTTTTGCCAGCCATGCATAGAAAATAGCTCATTTACATGCGTCGTGCTTACTGATTATTCCCACAAAAATCTACTGGGTTTTTTTTAGTGTATGTTGCGTTGCATTGCATTTCTTGTATGCCAACACAAGAAAAGCAAAACATCTGTTATTATTTTAAAAACCTTGAAATTCAGAAATAGAATTAAAACATGTAATGTCTTATTTCTCTTGTACATATATTTTAATTATTTAATTTAACCTTAAGTGTGGCATAAAAGACTGGATACAACTAATAATTAAGAACTTCAAAGGGTAACAGAAACCCTCAAA
Source organism: Lycocorax pyrrhopterus obiensis (assembly GCA_014706295.1). NCBI lineage: Eukaryota > Metazoa > Chordata > Aves > Passeriformes > Paradisaeidae > Lycocorax > Lycocorax pyrrhopterus. The sequence goes on from JACSVZ010000014.1 coordinate 61,790,710, forward strand.
GAGTCTGCAGTTTAATTAAAGGCTATTATTACAAACCTCTTGAACATACAGCTACATTTAATGACAAGTGGTGACTTGTAAATTCTTCATTTGAAAGGTACCACTCCTGTTCTAAACACTGTTGATAGGCAATGCTGTAAATTCTCCCAGCAAAAGTCTCCATTCTGAGCTTAAATGGGGTACATTTTTAAAATATTTCTGTCACTTCGAAAGCATACAATTTTGAAGTATTTTGCTTAGAAATATTCACTTGTTTTGCTCATGTCTCTCAACATGTGCAAAATGAATAGCGTATCATTGAAGAGATATGCCAGTTCATAGAAATGAAAGCGTGCCATTTGATCACATTTTGCTAATAGCATAGTATACAGAAACATTCCCTGACTGTAAACACAATAAACATAAGATACTATATATAACACAAAGGTTTAATTTCTCAGTGAAATTTAAAACATTAATCCACTTACACCTATGGAAAAGTAAACTTGTGTATATTTTATGGGTATTTCACAAGCAGTATATAATCAAGCATCTGTAGGAATGTAGGCTAAAAGGCCTATCAAATAAAAACATGTAGTACTGACTCCCAGTCATTGAGCCCAATCCTGTAAGGTCCCTGCTTTTCAGGCAGTCTTTATTGTCTTATGGTGTCTTTTAAATTCGGCATCTCCTATAATTAGGAGCTGCTAAAACAGAGTTTTAGGTTCACCCTATAAAATTGGTATTTCTCATGAATGGATACAATCTTCTATATTTTCAGTTTTAAACTGGATTTTGATCTGTTTTTAGTATGCTTTAATCCCTGTAGCTTAGCTCCCTCAGGTGAAGTCCAATCCTGTGTCTAACTTGCCATAAGTTACATAGTGTTAAACATCACAGGATATTTGAATTCTCAGTTGCAAAATGATGAGTTCACCTAAAAATGAGCTAAAGAACATGCAATTTTAATGTTCTAATAATTAAAAAAATTAATCATGTTCCCCCCCTCCCAAAAACAGCTTAAATAATTGCAGACACTTTAGTAATATGAAGGATGTTTCTTATCTAGGTTTATGAATACAGAATTTTAAATCTGAATGTACTTATTTACTAATAATTTGGAGTCTGCAAAAGAAAAAACTCATGCTACTATATTTGGAGATACTATAGAAACTTGTGGGAAAAGTAAATGAATAAGCATAATTAAAACAGGTTAGCAATATTTTCTGGAAACCACAATGTAAGATTTAACGTGTAAAAAAAAAGGTAAAGAATATATGAGTGGAAAAAATATCTGAGACACAAATAAGTATTCAATAGATACAAATACTGAGTAGTAGAAAGAGACCAAAGGGCGAAGAGGACAAGTTACAAGGATAAAATGTGATTTAAAAAGAAAAAAACAAAGACAAACACAAAGTTAGAAATAGCAGCAATGCCTTATATGCGGTATATTTAAAAGCATCCTGTTGGGAGCCCATAATTTTGGCATAGGAATATTAGACTACCTAGAATACAACTCACCATTAAAAAAGACCTATGATATGTCAAACTGAGAAGATACAGAGAATAAAAGAGAAAAACTAGTAAAGTAACAGAATGGAGGCATTTCTTCAGAAGAAAAGCTTGTGAGAAGCGACTAAGCTAACTGAAGATCAAGGGAAATACGTGCAGGTGCTTGGACAAGGAATAATTCCAACAACCAAAGGCTTGCATTATGTTGGTCATTTTTTGCATGCACCCAGAGTTTTCTTTAACATTAACCAAAACCTGGCCAATAAAACATAAAACACAATGTAACATGCTGATGTGATGGACTATGTACCTAGGAAAGGTAAATAAGAATACGAGCACAGGACATCATTGTCTGAGTATCTGAAAAAATTCCTAGTGAGGAGGTGGGTGGTGGGTTAGACTGAAAGGAAATAATGTTGAATCCATAGCCTGACCCATTTAGACCCGGAGTCTACTACTCCAGAGAATACTCTGGAGAAGTTATTACAGGTTACAATCCTGTGTTCTTGAGAGGATTGACTAGATCACCTCTTAGATCTTTTTTTCATCCCTAAATTTTTATGATTAGATAGTTATTTGATTCAAGGTACTGCTTTTGCCTAAGGGTAAATCTTCAAATAAAATGTTTTCTAAAGATAAATGTGGATAGTTGGTCTGCATACTCATTTTGAGAAGCACACATAATAGACACTTTCCATGACAGTGTTTGCTGCCCTGACACCATCACCATAGTAATAGGAATACAAAGATTATCTTGAAATATAAATTTAAAATATCAGAAATTAAAAGAGTTGGTTTAAGATGCATAGCTTTATGCTGAAGATCCCGAAGGTCTAATTATATTAGATATTGGCACATTCCTTCCATTTATTTGACATAGATAGATATCTATTGCCTTCGCCTTTTTTTCACAGTTTCCTGTAATAGTGTGTGAATTATTCCTTTCTGTGAGTGTGTTACAAATATAGCATATTGCATATGATTATATTATGGTCTATAGCAACATGCTTAAAAATAAAATGGTCACAAAAGGTATCTTTAAATGTTTGTGTTTTAGACAGTTTGCACTGCCCTTTAAAGATGCTTGCATCTTTCTACTGAAGTCAATGAGCGATGTTGGTACTATTGCAAAATCAAGATCTCTTTATGAATGTCTGTAGAACTTTAAAATTACTGAGTGTCAAATAATGTATAAATTATTGTCTTTGAGTAGACGCTGACAGAATACCAGGCCAGGTTACTTTCAGAGGGACCTGTCCTGGTCTCATCCTTAATTTTCAGTTTGAACATGGCATGAACATTCAGCCACTTTGTTCAATAAGAAGGATATAGTCCAGCCTGCTAAATTCAAGCACTTTGACAGTATGATATGAGAGCTGATTTGGTGTCTCTGAGTTCTGTGTGTTACTGGCACCACCACTGCTGTGCACCATTTATACATATATACATATATGTGTATCTATATCTATTTTTCTATATTTATACACATATATATGCACATATATATGTAATATATATACTATATGCAATATAGATGATATTTTATATACAATATAGATGAACTACCTAGAGAGAGTTTACTCCAGAGTAGAATTTCTTTGTGTCGTTTGCTAAATTAGAGAGGAAAAAAAGACTTTTCAGAAATAATAGAAATTAATATGTTTTAAAAAAAAATGAGGAAAAAAAGAGCTGCCAACACTAAATCACAGAATCACAGAATCAGAGAATATTCTGAATTGGAAGGGAATCCATTTGAACATTTTTTTCCTTATAATTTCCAATAGTAACTAGGCATGACAAAGTCAGTGGGTTATCTTATATGTTTTCTCACATGGTCTTTTTTGCTCAAATACTGCCGTGCTATTTCATGATGCCAACTATATCTTGGTGTGTATTAGATGTCACAATGGGTTGGTGCAAGTGTGGGTATAGCCTCCACATAATTTGTCTCTTGCAGTTTATCCATACTCCTTTTCTTTCTTTTCCTCTCTTAGATATTCTGCACTTGCTGTCTTTTCCTCCATCCCAGTGCAGAGGACGATTTTGTTGTCAGAAGTAAACACAGAGAGAAAACACGTATTTGCTGCTCTTGGAATGAGAGCTTTGCTGTCCTTTAGGGTAACTAAGTGAGAAGAAGATCTTTCTGCAGTGGGGGTATCAGTGTTAGAAATCAGCCTTTATAAACCAGGACATTGCCTGACCTACTGACTTTGGTTGTCCCCAGTGATGGTTAATAGAATTAATTCATATTTGCCATGATTTAAAATGAGAACAGAATCAAACAATTTTTATTCTCCTCTCAGGTTTGCCAGGCCTGTTTTGCTAATAATACTACTACTACTAATAATAATAATAATACTTCATGCATTTTTGCAGTATTTAAATGAGGATTAAGGTTGTAAAGTTTGTTTTCTAGGGCCAACCTAAGGAATACGGTAGGGGGTTGCAGAAGTAAGATTGTCAAAAAATAGCCCCGTATATATTATGTACATCCAGTTTCTCTGGTCAGTTCACTCTACCATACAGCAGGAAAGAATATGTAGGGCATGTACTTAGAGAGGAAAAAATGTTCAGTGATGAATAAAAATAGAAGCTCTTCAGCCAATCAGAATATAAAGCATTTCAAAGCTAAGAATAAACTTTATACAGCAATTGAACATATCTGCACAATAATTTACAATAAGAAGTCAATTTTTTTATAATTTTGCCATGAAGACTCATTCTACTATGTATTTGTGAAATTTATTTTTCATAATCTAGGTTAAAGTTCCGGACAAATTTGTACTTAATATGTCATAGGTTTGTGTAGAAATGGATTATTGCAACAAAGTTTGTAGAGCTTTGGAACTGTTGTTCCAAAATGCTAAGGTCTGAAACTTAGTAAGTAAAGTTTTTTTTTCCCTTGGGTAAATTGAACAAAGTTACATGATTTGTGGTTTTGCTACATGATTTCTCTTCAAGCTAGGTATAAAGTGTGCGTATAAATTAGTAATAAGCCTTTCCGTGCAATATGTTTGGGGCAGATAATAGATGGATAAACTATATTTTAACAAATATTTCACAAAACAAACAATTTAGTCTTTCTCACAAAGGTAGAAAACTTATTGAAGGAAATAACATCAAATCTCCCTTAATCAGTTAAGAATATGGGAAGAATTCTAATATCTTTTTAAACTTCTCTTTGTATGTTAATTGTGATTTAAAATACACCATAAAATGTAAATTTCAAGTAGCAATGGAATAAAATACAAAATTATGGAGTGTTCTAAAATATGAAAAGGTGGTCTGTTGATCTTAACTTATGAATCAGGATGAAAACAAAACCCTTTTCCTATTTATTTGCAAAGATATTGCAAGTAATACAACATCCTTACAAAATGCTTAGCACGTACGTATGTGTATGTGAGGAATTATATGTGTAGTCTCATATGTTTACATTAATGTATAAGATGTATAGGTATAATATAGGGAGAGAAGGCACTCCATATATCAAATTCTTCATAAATGTTTATTAATAATAAAATAAGGTACACTTGATTGTGAAGCTCACTACTTGGAGGCTTTTATTATTTTTTTAAGAAGGGTAATCTGTCAACTCTGTAACTGTCTTTCAGAAGACCTTGAGAGATGATCTTCAATCACCAAAATTATATGTCTTTTTAAAATTTATTTTCTATATATTAAGAAAGCTTAAGGGAATTATTGTTCTTTCAAAATATTTTTTTTATTTGAAATTCTCCATGAAGGACCTAAATGCACATATTTTCACTGGGAAATTTATCCTTTGCCATCAGCTTGAGTCAATAATGGGCACAAGTGAGTTGATACTGCAGGTATGTAACTTGGACTTTATTTATACACGTATAATTAAGGAATATTCAGCATTGTTTATGAGTGAAGGTGTTTAGTACGCTTTAACTAGTGAACATCTGCTATATTTTGCCAAAATGAGTCTTCTGTTTAGACATGGCCTCAAAGCACAGATGGATCAAGAGCATATTCAGCACTGCTTAGGAACCAGTTTGGACCTTGCTCTGATTTTATGTTTTATCATTCTGAGTACTGGAAACTGAAATTTTTTTTCTGTGTTATCTGCACATTTCGGTGACAACTCTCTCTTCAGGGACGAGAAGAGTTTTATAGCAATTTGACAGCTAGTAGTATGATGATATTAGGCAAGTAGAGAAGTTGAAAGCAGAGCAACTTGGAAAGCAAAATAAATTTGAGTCAATTACACACACACTTTTTTACTTATTTTGAGAAGTCAGCTGATTTCAATAACTAAGAGACATTTTAAGAGGTGTCTTTGACTTTTGGATTAAGAGCTGCTAGATGTAAAGTTTCAATAGATTATTTAAGAGAACTATGGAAATCTAAATATTTCTTTTAATGGTCCCAATAGTTTGGTATAAGAGAAACAGTTGTCCAACTTAATGGAAAATTAGGAAGCCTTAGGGTTAGCGTTCTTCAGTTCAAGTATTCCCAGAAAGCAGAACTCCTGATTTGCATTGGCTGTTAACTCCTAATTAAATAGATCATCTTCAGTAAGTTTCAAACAAGCAAAAGCTTATGCAAGTCTGACTTGTATGTCAGTGTCTCATCTGATCAAAAACTTTATTAAAATTCACCAAAGCTTCTTATCCTGAAATTCATTCCAGAGAAGCATCTTTTAAGTCTGGAGATCTTCTGAATAAAATCAAGAATTATTAGATAAATGTCCATTTAGAAAGCAATGTACTCTCCTCTAGATATTAGTTTAGTTAAAGATAAAATTAAAATAAAATATTCATCTGCAATAATTACTAGAAAGGCCATCTGCTTTTGGAAAGCCTAGATACTACTTATTTTAGAAAAACATGATAAATAAATGGAATAAATCTACACAGAATAACTTTTCTCCAGAGAATTTCAGCAAATTTATTGAAGCAGACAAGTAAAACTCTTAATCTGAAGTTACTCTAAAGCATAGCTGACCTCCAGGCAACTGGTAAATTTTGTACTTCATACCTACAGTGGTGGTTTTCAGAACTATAAACTTTTGTGATCATTTTTCAGTAAGGATCACAACTGAAACTGGATTTCAGGAAAATGGTAATAGCTGTATCAGTAAGTTATATAACAAAGAAAGTAAGTGCTGAATCTCCCTGGCACTGGGGTCAAGCACAGAATTTGGCATACCTTCATTAAAAGCTTATGTCGGTATAACCCTTATGCCAAGTCTATCCAGGAAATTCATCTTCAAAAACAAGAATTAGAAAGAAATTTTCTTAAGGAAAGAATCCATTTGGGGTGCAATAGACTACCTTACTCCTAAGTTTGACCATTTAATACCAGACCCATATGGATCTGGTTTAGGTCAATCTTGATGGACTCAACGGAGGATTTTACATCTTTGTAAGCAAATTCTGAAATTAAGTAATAATAAATGCTTTATAATTTTTAAAATGGATTCTTTCTCTTTCTCTCGCTCTCTTTCTCTCTTTTCTCTCTGTCTCTAAATTTTAAATGAAGGTCTGTAATGAAGGGAAAAGAATGCAGCAAATGCGGTGTGCCTAAGTTAGGTAGATCAACTGAAGTTCTCAAAACATTCATGCTTTGGCCAGGTTAATTCCTGCCTTCCCTTCTCCCCTCTGGACCAAGCAAAGATACAACTCTGAAAAAAGCTAAGTGCCCTCTGTGATATGCTGATTTTAATTTTAATAGAAGCTGAGACTGTTCAGCATTTTGTAGTAGACACTCAGCAGCTGAAAGACCATCATTTCCCTTCTCAAATGCAGGGGAAAGAACAATAAAGTAAAATCTCAAGACACAGTCAATGTTCCCTCAAGGAAATTTCTTTTCTGACTCAAATCTAGCAATCAGTGAAATGTCATGTAGGACATCAGGAATTTCTGACAGAACAACCTGCAGATAAAACCTGACTGTTCCTTTCTGAGCTTTAATACCAGTCTCCACAAAACCAGAATAGATCTGGAAAATAGATGAGAGGGAGCTTTTTAGTGGACTGCCATCAGTGGAGCTGGGATACGCTTCCATTTTCCATCCAAGAATCTCAGTCTTCTGATGGGGCACCTAGAAGAGATTCATGTGAATATGAGCAAATACTACACAGTGGACAATCAGTCAGCTCTGTTACTGGATGGTCAAACCTCCCATCAATTTTGGAGAGCTTAGAGGGTGCATTCCCTATGTAGGCAGAAAGTGGGGGCTGTTTTACAACTGAGTCAAGTTCTTAATTCCTGATCTTTTCTTGGTGCTGAACCCTTTATCCTAAACACTGCACAGAGATAAAAACTATTTTTATATACGGGACTAAACCCTTGCCCTAATAAAAAGGACATACTCTTAAGTTTTAGTTTACTAGATGCAATATGAAAATAACCAAAGAATTCTACTTTGCATTTGTGATTATTATTATATACAAATTCTGTATGTCAAAAAAATGGTCCTGGACGTATATTAAATGCCAAGATTTGTACTTGATTTGCTTTTTGTAAATATTGTTGTAGTTTACAAGTGAGTGATGAAGTGGCTTTTCTTTCTCCTAATTATGAAATGTACTATGTCGATATCTAAACTCTTGCAATACTGATGATAAAACAGTCAAGCACAGAACCTGAATGCTGAGCTGCAGGGTATCAGAACAATCTCTGGATATTTGCTATGTGTGGTCCTATCCTTCCTTTTACTGAAGGATTCTTCCTTTCACTGGGAACAAGCACTGTGTCTCCGTTGAATGAGGCCAGAAGAGAAGAACATAAGAATGGAAGTGCTTAAGAACACATCTGATGGGGAAAAAAAATTACTTTTGAAAACTTTCATGTTTGCTGAGGTATTTTGATTTTCCTCAGGAAAAAAAAAAGGAAACATAATTTTTGGTCTTACTGTTATTAAAACATATCTCTCTGCATTCTAGTATTGTTTCATGGTGCTGAAGGTGAGATTCCTTCTCTCCTGTCTAACCAAGTTCTAGACGTGTCATTGTAGTTGCATAGCTGAAGCGCCTGTACATTGAACAATCTTGTATGTAAAGGAAAATAACAGCACTGCAAGACTTTTAAGGAAATGTGTTGCAAGATTTGCATGTGGGAATACCCGATATTACAATTAGATTTTAAATTGCCAAAAAATAAATAATGGAAACTTACTTTTATTATTAAATTCTAGAACTTAGGTGATTTTGCAGTTGCATTTGTGTTCTAGAAACACAAATTCTTATTTCTCACAAAGAAAATAATCAGAAATGGCTTTAAATGACAGAAAGAAATCAAAAGGAGTTGAAAATTACGAAAATTCAAATTATAATTGAGCATGCTAGTTAACATAATTAGTTTAACCTAGGTATAATATAATAAATGCTAAATCCAAGAAAAAGTTATCTTTATTGAGGTAATACCTGGAATACGACTTCAAATTTAATTTCTTTGTGTAGACATATACTTGCCTAAGTTAATCAGAAAGCTAAGCACCATTTTCCCATTTTTTCCAGTTCCTCAACTTATGTATCCACTTCAAACGTCACTTTTATCAGTTTGGACAATAGAATTAAGTCAAGGCTGGTGACTAGTGTAGATAAAATGTAGCTGAGTAATAAACAGCAAGATTCTATTATGACAATGAGCAATTTAAGCAAACCCACTGATTTCCCTGCTCAGGAAGGTGGCAGATTCTCAGCCTACACAAACAGAAGAGCTAAGAAACATTGTGTCTCTCTTGATTTTAAAAAGTGATTTCAGTCAGCGTCAAGTTTGGCAATATTTTCTGGTAGTCTGTATGAGTAAAAATTGAACTCAAATCTGGATTTCTCAATTGCCATCTATTATTCTATACAGATAATATACCCAGTAGTGCAGACCTCAATTTCTGCATTAGTTTTAGTTTTTTAAGCTTACATCCCTCCACTGATAACATTTGATTCTCCCTGCACAGCACTTCTGTACAAAGAGCAGAATCCCTATATTTTTTGATTGCAAGTTTGAAATTGCTGTGGCTATTACATATGGCCATTTTAACTCATTAAAAGAGGTTGTTCTGAGCCTGAACCTAAATGATAAAAAAGCAAACAAGCATCTCCAAGAAAACAAAAGCAAACAAACTAACAAAGAAAAAACGCCCCCCCAACCAAACCCAAATACCAAGCACAAACCCCACAAAATAAATCCTGCTTACTTGCTTTATCAGGTGACTTAATAAAGTGAAAAATTGTCAGAAACATGTTCACCTAAGACTACAGTGTACCAATCTAAAATAATGAGAGGAATTATTTTTTCAGTTGAATCACAATATTTTGTGAAGCTTTTTTTCAATGTCTGGCATAAAGGTAATTTAAAATTATAGATATTCCAGTTCAGGAGTAAATAAAAAGGTTTAAAAATTTGTTGCTTCTGGATATATGTTGTGTCAAAGATTAATTTTTAAATTAATCTTTCAAAGCAGTGGTTTAGGTATTCTAATATTTCTTCCACTGTATTTAACTCAATATGTGGAAAATAGAAAGATCATTTTTACATAACAGTGATTTTTCTAACTTTCACAAGTATCAACAGACATTACAATTTAAAAATTAATCTCAAAAATGAAACTACAATGTACCAAAATCAGCATATATATCTAATTTACTGATTTTAAACCAAAATCAAAATAGTATACTAAACAAAGTGGTATTTTTGAATAGTTAACAGAAAAATACTGCAACATACAATATGAAAATAAATATCAGTGAATGTGATATTGTCAGTGGTGTAACAGTTGTTTGAAATGTGAAGGGTGTAGGAACATTTAAGAATGTAAATGATACCTCTGAAGTAATAACAATTGACAAGGAATACTTGATAATTGCATTCCTTTTTTAAGCATGAAATGTATGGAACAGAATGTAGCAAAAATCTCCACACAGATAATTGATATGAATTTGGTTTTTTCTATCTGTTTCTCAATTCACTTATAATCTGATTGGTTTTCCCTATGTACCTGGAAAGTAGTCAAAAGCCAAGGACAATGCATATGCTTCAGTGTTCCACTTTTAGGAGCTCATGCAAAGCCTCCAATTTTGAATCAAGGTGTCATGTATTTCTTGACTTTCTCAAAGACTTTTTCACTCATTTTGGGTCAAATTGTAACATGGATTTTCAATCAGAATGAGAATTTCCCACTGACTCTAACAGGAGTTTCTGCTAAAAAATCAGTTGCCTCATCAGGATCACTATGAGATTCAGAAGAAAGAATCTGATGCCTCATAAAAATAGGATACTGATAATGTGGTAGCAGTGTGAAAGTTGGGAAATGAAAGAATTGATACCAAATGATACACAGAACTAGGAGCCAAGCTAAAGGCAATGTTTTGGCTATTGGATCTTCTTTAGACCGTAAGTGAAAAATTAATATTTTTCTATTTCTTCAGCCAGAGGAAGGCCTAAAAGACAGAGCATTGCCCCCAATCTAGTTCTGTACTTTAGCATATGTTTTAAAAAGTAGAGGAATATTTCTGGGGGAAAAGTAATAGAGCAGATCAGAAGAAAACTGCCATTATTTTTTGTAAGTAAACAGACTCTGAGAACTATACACCCAGAGTTGCTCTAAATTCAGTATTCTGCCCAGGGACGCTGCTGGTGAATAATTAAGACTGCTGCTGGCTTTCCTAAGCCCAATTCTAGATCTAAACATTCCTCTAAAAATCACTGTCTAAACATTTCCCTAGTGATAGTGTTTCATGCAGAGGACCTGTTTCAGCCATCTTGACTGTCATGGTATGATATTATGTGTGCGTGGAGTTTAATTGAGGTTAAAAGGCCAAATCCTAATCTCATCTGTACAAGAGGTACATCTTGAGTGAAGCCATTAAGTTCAGGGGAGTTACTTTAGATTTACAGCACTGTAAGTAAAAGCTTATAGGGTACATTTACGTAAGATTTTTTATGCTTGTAAAGGTTACATGCTTGAGTACGTAAGTTCTCTCTTAAAGATAAAAATTTTGGCTTTTATGTCACATATCATATCCCTATCTAACTTACATATTCCTATAAGTTAGAGGTTTGTAATTCATATGTAAATGCAAACATTTTAAAATAATCTGTCTTTGAATCTGAGGAGATATTGTGTGGAGGGGAATAAAAATATTAACTTTTTTTCCTGGATCAGGAATGGCAGTCTATTTCTTCTCATGGAGGTCTTATATAGACTCACTCCTGTAGTATATTTTCTAGCATTCTTTGCTAAAAATGGTTCTGCCTTTGACAGATGTGGCCTTAGGCATGCACAGGCTGTGACATTCACAGGCATAATGTAATACTGTCCCTGCCTGGCTCCGTAGATGCACAGGCAGGTTCGGTGTTGTAGTTCAGTAGCAAAGAGGCGGGAAGGGAATTTGCTTTTCCTTCATTCCGAGAGTTTATTACATCTTCACCCTCGAAGGGCAGGCAAGCAAATTCAGAGGACAATGGGGCAGCGAGGGATTTTCCCGGGGCCGGGGGGAAAGGTGGGATCAGGGAGCAGAAACCAGTGGGAGAGCCCCGGGGAAGTGGCGAGGGGCCAAGGCCAGCAGCCAACCGGGAAACCCAAACCAGAACACACCAACCCAACAGAGCCACGCACCCCGGGAGAAGCCTCCCGATCACCCCAACCCCAGCTACCAGAATAATGCATGAAAGCCTGAAAAACAGAGGATGCATCTTTCGGATTCCCTCAAAATAAAGTGAGGGAATCACACCAACTTTGTAAGGGTATATGCAGACTTCAGAAGAAACCAAAGTATTACTTTTTTAGAGTTATAGTAATGGCCAAAAAAAATACTTGGCACACTTACCATGTGATCTATTCACAATATTGAACAAACCTTAACTAATGTATCAATAAGATAGGTGATTTGACAGGATGTTTTTCCACTTAATATAGCTATGTCTTTGTTTAAAAAAAAAATTATATATACAGTATATGCCATTGAACAAAATGTGAGACAACAAAACACAGCTATGAGTGTTTCCATGACAAAAAATATACAGTGTCATATGGAAAGCAAGATAAAGAGGGACACAGTGGCTTAGGACTATTCTATTTCCTCCTAGGCCTAATTTGTTTCAGTTAGGTTGACTGGAAATATTTTTGTTGCTGTGCTAAAAGGAGTCAATTTTTTAAACTGAGCATAATGTTTTACAGAATAAAAAGGACCAAACAAAAAACCCCACCAACACTTCTGGAACGTATGGAAGTGACCACTTTGAAAGCATGAGACGAAATATTTTGATAGATAAAGAAATCCAGAGAAAAATAAGAAGTGAGATTTAAAATCCTCAAATATAACTGTATTATAAATTTTGAGATAGCCAAAAATCTCTCACAGGGGAGAGTGTCACTGGCATGGGCATGAGGCTTACAGTGGGTTTACATTGCAAACAAGGGAAGCACCCAGAAAATGCTCTGGTAGGTAAAAGTGGAAACTAACCCAATTGGCAATGAACCAGGGTTACAGAATGATAATGTACATGTAGCTGAGATTCAGAGCTGTTTTTCAAGTACAGTTATTAGGACTCCAGGTTTTGGAATGAATAATCTTGAACAAAAGAATTTGAGAAAAACACTGTATATGTATCGAATATCAAAACACTGGGCACTAAAATGAGTAGTGCTTGCTGAAATGCATATGGCCACCTTAACAAGTTTCTTAAACAAGAATTAAGCTATGTTTAAGTATTGTCAGCTATGAAAATATATTTTGCATTGATTTTTTACTATTATAAAATGTAGAGCATAGTTTTTCATAGAATCACTCTCAGTTGAAGTTTGAGATGCTTTTGTATTTTTTCTGATATTAAAATTTTTCTTACAGATACAGATTGTTTTGGAACGAACTGTAACTCATACCCCTCATAATTCAGTATTTCAACATAGTATTTCTTGTTTAATGACTGTATTTCCTTACATGTAAAAAAACCTGTCAATTCTGCCTATCCATTAATGTCTTAAGGTAACCTGCTAGCACACAAACTCTAAAGTAGTGTTATATGAATTTCTCTGTTATTGGGGTTTTAACTGCTCCTTTAAGTAACCTTGTTCAAATACCTGTGTATAGTTGCAAAAGTGAAATAGTCATGGGTGATATATAAGAACTCCTGCCATAGAGAGCAAGGCAGACTGCATTTAATAAATGGGATAATTTTCAAAACCTGAAAGGAATATTTTAAACTGGATGAAAGGAAGTGGTGTTTCTTAAATTGAGGTACATAATTGATGTGTATAAGTCACTTCCAAAAGCAATAACCAGGATGACACTCCAGCAAAGTATTAGATATTCTATGACAACTCAAATAGCCACTGTTATGTTATATGAGAAGTCAGCTGCATACAGATAAACAATCAACAAGGCAAATAACAAAACTTTTCCTCTGGATGGGTAACTTCATTGTGGGCCATTGTGTACTTTCTAGTTGTAAATTATTTTTATTCAGTTTAGATAATGCTGGCCAGCCAGAGAGTCAGGACGATCCGATCCAGGATATCAATTCCAATTCTTTTTTATACTGGATACCGAATTCCCACAGAATTAATGGAAATTACATGTGGGACAACAGTGATTAAAAATTCATTAGGATTGTGATTAAAGGTTTTGTGTGAAAAAGAGCCAAACAAAAAAAAATCCTTAGAGAAACTGTATTCTTATATAGAACATAAACCAAGGTGGTCCTTCAGTTCTAGAAACTGAAGATATCTTAAATTTGATGATTTTATAGGACATCAATAATTGTATAATATTAGGGCTGCAGTGTTTTAAACCTCAAAAAATACGACTGAAAAAAGGCTTCCTTAAGGTACTTTCAAGGTATTCTTTCTTTAATATGGCTATTTATTAGATCAAATATTCCACTGGAATTTTAAAATGAAGCTTTCTTTTTATCTGTAAGAGTGTTGTAAAGGCATAAAGCCCCTTGTTCTGTATAATCTGATGTAAGCTCTGCATTTTTAGTCCTTTTCTGCAAAATTTAATCCACTCCTTTTGAGACAGAGGGAGACTCCTACAAGTCTTCTGCATGTATTTTCTTTCACTATTCTGGTTTCTTTTCTGTCTGATTTTCATATAGCTTTTTTCTCTATGTCTTCCAATATGTGTATTTTTTTTTCTTCCAAAGTCTCCGTGAAGCTCTTCTGCCTCTTTTTTCCATAGACCCTTTTACTTTCCTACCCTTATCATTCAAGTATGGTGGATAATCTGTCTCTTAAGTCAGTGAAGTATCTCTGTGTCTAGATTGCTTGTGCCGTGAGGTTATATGGTTATCTGTCACACCAGCCAACTATTCCAAATTGGTTTAGTACCTTAAATAAACAATCTGGCATAAATATGAGAAATTCCTCCTCCTTTTTTATGTGAATGGGAAAACCTGTACATTGCTGGAATCATTATTTAGAGATTTTTACCCATTGTGATAAGGAACACAGGACCAAAATTAGAGTGCATTTTATGTATGCTTAACCATCATAGAAGCAGTAAAAGGCAAAGGAAATTTACAACACTGCATAGTATAAAACATCTCAAGATCATCTCAATGTGTGCATATGCATACTGAAACTACAGAATATGGAGATCTATTCAGTCCAGTTTCATTAAAAAGATATGTATACCTAAGTTTTATTTATCAAGTCTGCTTATGTACATATATACACATTAATAGGACATTATCGCCGTCTCAGCACTGGTTTTAGGATGTCATTTATTACTCTTTCTTAATTAGACTTAAATTATGAAGTCATGTCTCAGAATAAACTGGTCTCATTTTAAGACCTGGGAGGCATTATTCTTGTTACCATATGTTTCTCATTCATTAAGAACTTTTTTTTTTTTTTAAATTTGGGTCATCTGCTTTATATGCTAAATAAAAATAAAATGAAAATGAATGAAAGTGTCTGCTGAGGATTTCAGACCTCTGACACAACACACAGTCAAATACAAAGTGTCCATAACCAGAAAACACAGTCATTAGATGAACTAAATCCTTTTCTAGCAGTCCCAAGATCCTGATCAGGCTTGGTGTCACACCAATGGTTTGCTGAGATGCTAAAATATTTTATTTTCTACTTTTTTTCCCCTTTCAAAGAATAGGGAAAAAACGTTAAAAGTCTTTAAAATTTAAAAGAAAAATAATAAACAAAAAAATCTGTTAACCTTGTATTACCTGCACTCATATTACCCTTCCTTGACCAAAACACTTAATTCCATTTTGTTTAGAATGTTGAGAAACAGTGTTTGGTCAGTGTCAAAAGGCTCAAGAAGAGTTTCTGAAATGCATTTATTCACAAAGGCCAAGTCAGCCTCAGTATCAACCAAAAACCTTTTAGGTTGTTATATAATTTTTTCTCTAAGGTGAGATGTTCCTGTGAAGCACTATCACTCATAGATGGAGAGAGACAAAAAATGTTGCACTAGAATATATAATTTACCATCTTTCAACTGCTCTGGCTCAGTTTTTGGTCTTTAGTTTTGCTATGTGCATAGGGATTAGGCATTTCTTTTTTAAAAAACATGCATTTTATAGACTTAGTTATGTATTTTGAAATAAAAATATCAGATTCCAAAAATAAAGGAATGCAGAAACAGCCTGACAGTTTGTTTCTGTAATAATTTTGCTCTACAGAGGCTATTATTATAGAGCTGTACTGGGATCATGAACAATACCTTCAATGAAGATAACAGCAATAAGAAAATCACTGTGTTAGAAACAAACATAGTCTGGACCTCTGTTTAAGTGATCGTATCTCCAGCTCCTACAGCACTATGTAGTATATAAACATATGATCAATGAGGGGAAAAAATAATGCATGCAAAATCAAATACAGCAAATCAGTTGGGTGTTGAAATATTATCTGCAAACCTCTAAGTAAGAGAAGGTGTTGAAAATGGAATGCAGTGACTACAGAAAAGATCTAAACTTGTCCCATTAAATACAGATTTTCAGATACAGTTTTCAGATGCGTACAAAGAGCAGTGTTACACTGGGAAGACAGCTGCACCCACTTTCAGGGAAGAACCCTGAAAATTTCTTTGTGGTATTTTTCGAAATACATGTGTAAGCAACATTACAAAAGGGCAGAGCAGGATGAATAGTACATATGGTGTGCCATTGGGAAGGTTTCTGCATGTAACAGCAATCAGGCTCTTGCACTGTTTGCAATTTTTAGCCTTTAGTATTGATCATAACACTTCTCCACTCGTACCTGTGTCACTTTATGAGCAGGCATGGGACCAAATGAGTTTTGCTTGACTTTTCTTACCATATTCTCAGGTAGAGTATTATCAAAATAAAAACCTGACACTGAAGAACAGGGTGATAATGGTTCTGTGTAACCACTTCTTTGTTCCTACAATACTATAGGGTTTTAACTTTGGAAGATGGAGGGAAGAGCGCAACCTTCTTTTCATAGATCAGAGCAATGGCAGTGATGAAATGCAGCATAGCAGTGTTACTTTTTTCACTTTTTACTTTTCTGTTTGAGGATTCTGGTTGCAAACCTGCAGATCCAGGGATGACATTAATTTAATTACTGGACTTTATGCCAAGACTTCTTTGTTGCTTCATGTTGTATCACAGGATTGAGTATTTTAATATTATTAGCACAATAACATTTTAAAAATATTTTTTCATAGTATTCTGTGAGAAACTAATCATCAAAATTACACAGAAAGTACTCGAGATGAAAAAATTATTCAATGATGAATAGATAAGGTTTTATTAGAGCTTTTTCTTCACAGTAATTTTCTGTAAAACAGTACTATGCGTAGATAAAGTTAGTGCAGTAGATTATTCTCAGGCATTTGACGGTACTTTCATGTGAATGCTTTATATTCTAATTCAATGCTTGTATTGCATAGCATGCAGTATTATCTTGCTTTCTTGTTATGTTACCTATATTATTTCATGATATTTCATGCTTCTTTTTTCATGAAACTAGGAGTTTTGAAAACAGATGTATAGTTTGTTCTGAACTAGGACATCTGCATTAACACACATTTGCAAAAGTACCAATATTAGAATTTTTGGCACTTCCACTTCTGTCAAGGTAGTAAAGACTTACCTACCTGTGTTTTCACAGGTCACACAAACATTGATGGAAAAAGGTTTTTTCCTAAAATAGTGTTTGTGATTTCTTAATGCTGCTCTATTGCTTTGGCTCTGTTCAGTTCCACAGAAATGAAGCATGTTGAAGATCTAATAGGTTACCTAGTGCTTTTATATGCCACTGAAGGATTGTTCCTTATAGTGTTTTGTCTTGCAAAGAACAGGAGTCCACTACTTCCCCGGGGAAACTTTTCAACAGTATAATAGAAGTTGCTTTGTTCATCTTACATTTCCTTTTTTTCATTTCATTCAGATATCTCTATTTAATGAAAATAATCTGACAAACAGACTCTATCATTTTTCCAGATACATTCCCAAACACTTGGGACCTAATTCTGCAGTCATTACTAACGTACAATGGTGAAAATTTAGTCTCCAAATACAATTCTGCAAGATGCTGGTCACACCCTGCAAAGTTTTGCATGTCTCTCAAATTCATCACCTTGTGGTTGAATTCAAGGCTCTTCTGCCTTTGTATTAAGACTTCCTGATAACATTGTGCTACCTTATTTGACCTAGACATTTGACCTTCTTCTGCCCTCTCTTTTCTACTAATGATGTTACCCGTGGTGCCCTGGCCTCCTACTCCCCTCCTCATTTGTGTCGTTTTGTCTCCTCCCCTCCATTCATATCCTCAGCAAACTGAATTAGGAAACATCCACTTTCTTCTTAGCAGGACCCCTGGCTGAATTCCAGGTTTTGCCATCAAGATTAAAGGAAGATGTGTGTGATATTTTTTGAATGTTTGTTAACATATTTATTTTATAAATATACATATAGATAGATATATATTATATATATATATATAATTGATATGTTAATATATATATTTATATTTATATTTATATTTATATTTATATTTATATTTATATTGCAAGTTATAAATATTGAAATAATCAACCATAAGGTAAAGCTGCTTTTGCTGAATAACAGAGGTTACTTATTTTTTGCCATGATGTTTGCATCACTGCTCTCATTTGATTCTGTTGTAAAACTTGTGATGAGATTATAGTAAAAGTAAACTTGTCTGGGAGAAAAAGATGTTTGCTTTGGCATTACAATGCCTAAGAAAAATAAAAAAAGAGTTTAAAAAAGTTTAAGAAGGTTAAAAATACTTAAAAAGTTACAAATTTTAATGTAAAAAATTTAATGCTTAAAAAATTAAATGTTTCAAGAAATTTTAATGCCTAACAAAGGTAATGCTTAAAAAATTAAATGTTTCAAGAAATTTTAATGCCTAACAAAGCTAAAAAGTCAAAGAGAAATTATGCATTCTTAGTAGTAAAACAGTAGTAGTCGTAGTAGTTTGATCCTGAAATTGCAATAGAGAAAAAAAACCTGCAATTTTCAATACTCTTCATACTTCAACATCAAATGTACCCTGGGCTTCAAGTAAATTAAGAAATAGAAACAAATTAGAGGAAGACTTAATTTTTGGGCAGAACACAAACTTTATTTTGAGTGGAGGAAGCAGTATTCCCCTGTATTTGCAAATCCTTCTCAGTTGTAAAAATATGTGCAAAAAGTGATTTAGGATGCTGAAATGAAAGAAGTATTTTCAATCAGTGTGGGCAAGGCTTTGAACTGTGTCTTCAAATTAACAGTCATCTGCTCAAGTGTTGTGGATGCCTTTTTTAAGCTCTGTCAAAGCTGTTTGTTGGATAAGTGTGTATCTATAGCTCTGTTGAAAGCATCCTCAGAGTTCCTAGGCTGATGTGCATATTGAATCTAAATGTAGCCACGTGCTGTAAAGGATTATTTGTGGAAAGTAAGGCAGAAAAACTATTAATGGTACGTTGAGTTGTCCTGGGTTGAATGACAGTGAAAATTCAGTCAAGAGCCATTTCAATTTGATTTATAAGAAAAAAAAAAAGCCCAACTTTTTCCCATGTTCTTTCTGATCTTGCATGGAAACAAATCTGGGAAGAGCATCTTTACTAAGTTTTAGCCTAGTTCTGTTGCTGTCTTTTATTATCTTCTGCTACTCCTTTGGGAACAAGAAGACATTTATTTGCTTCACTGATATCTAAGTTTTCTTCAGCTATTTGCCTCAGGCCTATCTTGTATTTCTATGGACAGAAGCCCACGCATCCTTATGGCTCCCCCAACCTGTGAGCAATATCTTTAAATTATCATTACTTAAGAGTTTGGCACAGAAGTCTTGTGTTCTTAGGAGTCTTCTGTTCTTATTTGTTCTACAGTTGTTATTTGTACACCAGAATTCTCCTGTGCCCTTAGACTATGAAATGAATGTGTAAAAAAGATACAAT
This sequence comes from Lycocorax pyrrhopterus obiensis, assembly GCA_014706295.1. NCBI lineage: Eukaryota > Metazoa > Chordata > Aves > Passeriformes > Paradisaeidae > Lycocorax > Lycocorax pyrrhopterus. The sequence goes on from JACSVZ010000014.1 coordinate 61,810,574, forward strand.
TCTGTATTTTATTTGAAATGAAACCAAAGTGTCCTTTAAAATATTTAATTCTTTTAAAAATCTTTTGATTTGACATTTTTGCCAAATCTGCTCACTCATAAATCAGTCCCCAAAAAAATTATGATTACTTGAAAGTGAGCTTGGTAAAATCGTGAAACTTAATGCCTTTATTTCTTATCTTTCTCTTTTGTTTGAGCTACAGAAAATTTATATCAAATTTTTCCTCTATGAACTTAGTTTTAAGTGCAATGATATCCTTCTGTATGGAATAGAGAAACTCTCTTGCTGTCATTCTTAGCTACCTTAATGTATTTCTACAAAATCTTAATTGAGAAGGTGAAGTTTTATTTCTTCATTTATTGACACTATTTATTTGCAAAGTGAGAATCATAGCCACAAAGAGAGAAAATCCCTTATGCACACTTGCACTCACACATTTACCAATTGCCAGATAACAATCATATATTCTGATTTTCTTCATATGCATTCTTGGTTGTGTTTCTTCACCTACTGATCTTACTACTCGGCTACATCCAATCACTGCTTTCTTGTGGGAATGGGTCGATCCAGAATTCAGACCCTTCACACAGGATTTCATTGTTTAACACTGAAAATCTGCTCTGCTCCAGACTGTTGCATTCCACCTCAGAAAGAGCCAGTCTTTCACTTTATCTGATTAAGCATTGATTGTTTTTTTGTTTGAGTCCAGAGAACAGATCAGAATAGGGGCTGATTTGCCAGCGGAGGAATCCTGTGAACAATTGCAAAGTTCATGCCTACATTTGCAGGAGACCCTGTGCTGGGAAAATTTGACTTAGAATGTATTCCCATGAAATTAAAATTTGAATTTTAAGCTTAGGATTCATGAAGTACCAGATGAATAGGAAAAACTCTGAGTATTATGTGCATTCTTACGTGATGGTGACTTTCATACAATTCATTATTATGTTTGGAGTTTTTTAACCAACTGAGTGCTAGGACCTGGATTTTGTTCTGAACGAAGACATTTGTTCTGAACAATTTCTGGCAAAGTTGTGCAACTGCCTGCTTATTTGAACGTCCAATTTAATGCCCACTTATGCAGAAGCATGCCAGGTGCTGATGCATAAAAACTACCACTGGTATAACCTATCTCTTATCTTAGTCACTGACATGGCCCAGCTTTACTTAGTTTGTGAAATATGAGCACTCCACTTGACTGCAGAGAAGTACATATCCTTGTATCATGGAACAGTGCTTTTCCCAGCCTAATGCTTACAACATTTTATTCTGGCTTCCTTGGTACAATCTGTGCTTTTACAGGATCCTCTGATATATTTATTATAATATATATTATAATAAATTATATCATTATTAATATATAATATTACATTATATATTAATATAAACATATATATTTTTATTATATATGTTACATATTATTATATATTAATAATATCTATTATATATTATATATTAATATAAATATATATATTTATATTAATATATAAATATAAATATATATTATTATTTATATTATAAACTTTTCCCATAGAGTCTTTTGTTTTACTGTTATTTGCAACTTTGCAATATTGTGCTACTGATGTCATGCAGTAGCAAACACACAACTGATGAGAATTTTGGTATCTTTCATTCTACACAGAAAAGATACAGTACTTCTCAAGCCTGGGATTTAATGATGTTCTGTGAGAAACCAAAGACAGCAGAGCTTGGATTTGGGATTTTTTTCACCCTGCCAAATTGCATGGAAAACTTTACTTCAGATTTTTTGTTCGATGGCATCCATTTTTCCAGAAATGATAAGCACTTATTCTTGCTGCTGAAATAAACGGAAAAACACAGAGCTTGCAGAAAACAGATCTTCAAGTATTAATATATTAATGCTTGTTTTTTTCCTTATAGCAATTATTTATGCTTCATGTCATTTTGCTGTTTATATTACTGTAGAAATTATAGCGAAAAAAAGTCAGATCAGTCATCTTACTAGGAGCCGAGACTTTATTTTCAGGGGTTTTTTTCTTGTGTTTTCAGAGTAAGCAGGCAAGTGAAGCTGCAGAAAATGGCACAGCTGCTTGAGGGGATTACCTGCAAGAGTATTTGCAGTGCCATCTTGAAAAAACATTTTGGAAAGTTGGAACGAAAAAGTGTTTTAATACAGAATCTGGGAGGAAGAAAAAATATTTAAAATGAGAATCAGCATTGATAACTCAATGAAATTGCTGAAAGGGGTTGTTTTGCTGGTAAAAGTCCAGTGCTTTTGGGCCAGGAAGCCATTTCCTCACACAGACACTGCCGACAGCACACTATGACAGTGGCGGTGAAATAATTGCTGCATCACTAACACCTGTGAGCATCACCTGGAAATGGTGAGTTCAGGAGAGTGCCTGGCATCACATCCAGGGAGAAGGAGGGGTGGTATCATCAGTAAGCTTGTGAAGGGAGGTGGGTGGTGCTTCTGCACAAAAGGAGAGCAAATCAAGGATGAACCAAGCCATGGAGTGCAAGGGGGACTGTTTTGAGCAGCGATGGAAGAAGATGTGTGGTGAGTGATAGCCAGGTCTCCTGGGTAACAGGGCTTACTGGGAGCTGGGCTGTTGCAAGGCAGTAGAGATGTGAGCAGGAGAAGGGGTACTCAGCAAGGGCTTGAGGCTGCTGTCAGAGCAAGAACAAGCTCTGAAGGAGGCTCAGCGTCGGCTGCAGCAGCAGCAGGGTGCTGACATGCACAAGGATGCTGAAGAGGCATTTGCCCAGGGGATGGAAATATGAGTCATGTAACTCTCTCCTGAACCTGCTGGTAATGGAGTGACCATTGTTAAGCAGCCTGGAGAGGGCTGCTGAAATGGGAAAGTTGTTTCCTTTGGACTGGAAAATATGACATTCATTTATTTTTTAATCAGTCTTAAAAATTGCAAGCTAGAATTTCCAATAGTTGCAGCTCTAGCTTATTTATAACTTCTGTCTTGCCAGGATCTGTTACGTGGCACTTGCAGTTAAATTCTTAATGAAAGAAAGCCTTTTTGTGTGGCCTTAATCAAGTTCTAAAAATTGTTCTCGTATTTAGTCAAGGAGTTTTATAAACACTTAGTTTCTAAAGCCTGTCAATCTGTGGGAAAATACTGACTTGACCACACTGTGTTTTCAAAATTTTGAAGTTGTAACAAGAATCTAACTTTTCAAGACATTGATTTTCATACTCTGTGGAAAAATCATTAGAAACTTAACTTTTTTCACTCAGTTCATAGCAGGAGAATCACATAGGTATATTATAAAAAGTTAGTAATCCCTTAAATGCTGTCAGTAAGTGAAATAAGTCTTTTTGTGTGTCTCCTTTACATGAGAGAGAAATTATAGTGTTTTGCAACCTAGCATATACTAAATTAATGTGCATATCTATATGAACATGTATACATATAAACATTACACTTCTGCATATAAACAGGGTATTAAAAGATATAAAAAGAATGGATTTGACACTTCTTAACCCTATATATCTGTTGATCTACTGAATGGACCCAATTTTCTTCTCTCTCTTTCTCTCCCCTTGGTACCCCCGCCACCCTGCCTTTTTGTTTTTGGCAGAGAGAATGAACTAAAATTATCCCTGTTGTCTTAACTGTATGGCATAATTCATCAGACTGAAAAAATCATGTGAATTAGTGAAAAAAATAAAAGGAAGAAACCCAGAACAGTAATAACTTTGAAACAAAATTCAATTCTGTCCCTTCTTGTGCATCAAAAATATGTCACTTCCTGTTTTGCAAATGCTTATGCATGCAAGAATCCCCTATAGGGTCTTTAGATGGCTCACATGCGTAATATTAAATGCAGATATTGCAGCATTGAGATCTTTCTTGTTAAATTCCTCATAGAAGGTCTTTTATTCACACAGAAAATGTGCTTCACTATAGACAGCCCTTACTCAGGTGTAACCCTATTGTAGCTTAGGCTGAAGAAGCAGTTACTCCAATGAGATAGTAACTTATTTTCAGCAGTAAGATACTGGAGCATGTTTGTGAGGACTGCAGTCAGAAAGTGCTCTTTGTAGAATGACAGACTGGTAGAAATTATCTAATGATAAACACAACAAAGTAAAAAAATACTACATTAGTGATTTAACCTCTATTTCTTTTTTTCAACAAGTGAGCTAGTTTGAAATAATTCTGTTGAATGGTCCATTTTTTTCCAACATAAAGTCTTTTGATACTATTTGAAATTACATTACTAGGAAATGAAGTAAAATGGAGTGAAAAGGTTTTTTGTGAGTTTGTTTAGTGGGTTACTACGAAAGCAGAGTGGAACTGCTTTGTGTTTTAATTTCTTTCAAAGGTCCCTGTCCTGGAAACACCTTGTTTCCAGCAGTGGCAGGCTTCTGTGTTCCCACACTGAATCCAGAGGGGAATCTGCACAGATTCACTTCCCTGCCACTGTGCTAATGTTTGCTGGCTCAGGGCCGAATGCACAGGTTTAACTCCCCATGCATTAGTCATACCAATGAACTCAAATGGGGGAGGTGACCTTATGAAACAGCTACATCAGGGACGTACAATACATTATTCTTAAGGCTGTTCTGCAAACACATCTTGCATTGCAGCCTGACACAACCTGAAAGACAGCTAATGGGTAAGAACCTTTAATTTAATATAAAGGCAAATTAATAGGGCGAAGGATTAGCAGCTCCTAACTACGTAATGCAGCCTTTGGGTGTGATTCACTTTTTAAGGGAAAAAGAAAAAAGCCAGCAACTAATATGTTTCTAACATGATTAGCAAAGAACTTCTGAGAAATGTTTTCTACAAAAATGTGTTGTTGTATTTTATGTCATTACATACTTTTAAAATGCAAAATGAATTCATTTTAGAGAATGACAGTATCTGGAGGATATAGATAGTGAATGTCCTTGCCTATATTGTATTTACTTATCTTTGAAATTTGAAAAAGGTATTTTACATAGCTTCATTGAATATCTTGAGGTTTTGAATGGCACTGCCTCGTAGTTATAAATTATGTCTTTCCATCTCTCTTTTCTTTAGACAGTCTGAACTTTGTTACAACTTCAGAATGGCAACTTGTGCTAACCACAGGCACAAAATAATTCAGTGCTCCTTCTATCAGAAGTGCATTTTCACCCAGACACGCAAAGCACACAATTATTATGTTAGAGCAATATTCATATGTAATATCAATGTTCTGATAATTTTACCTAATGAATGCTGGAAAGTATGTGCTCTCTCACATCCCTTAGGTTAATGCACACTCTAAAAATAATATTTCTTAACCCTAAATTTCCTTGTATATTTACATCTCTATTATGCATTCCATGCTCAACACTTGGCCACAGCATGCAGCTAACATTTCAGTAGCCTGCTTCCTTCTTTTTTTCACTCAACATGCTTTGGAGTATGTCTTGATATACTTCAGAAGCAAGTCTGCTTTATGTGCCTGGGATGCACACAGCTGAATTTAGAAAGGAGTTTTTGTGCCATCAGATGGACTTGCTGCTGGAAGTTGTGTTCCTATGCTCCTGAATCAAAGTCTCCATCTCTTTTTCCCAGTTCCGCTGGGGCTGCTTGCAAAATTGCTGATATATTTGGCCTAGTACTAAAGACAGAAAAGTCTTATGTAGATCTTTAGCTCAACTCTCACTAAGTATCTAAATATTGTGCCAGTGGACATGATCTGCTCTGTCCTGGCTAGCAGAAGATGCAAGTCAGCCATCAAGCCATATGTGATGCTTTCTCATGAGGAAGCAGTGAGACAGATATTGGTCTGAAACAGTCTGCAACCTAGCCATGGAAATGACAAAGGAAAGTGAAGCTCAAGCTGGATTTGAGACAAAATGGGACAGCTTCAGTGCAGTCCAGATTGCTGGTATTTGTGCACTTGAAAAAGAGTTTATTCGGTCTTTTTGGTAAAGATACAAATAGTTTGGAACTTCAGCTGGTAAAATGGTACCAAGTTATGTGCTAAAAAAACCCAAAAAACCACTAAGTTAAACAGATGCTGCTCACTCCCGCAAAACTATCTTATGTATTGCTCATGCCCTAAGCTGATATTTTTGTCTAGCAAATATTTTCCTAAAAGAGATTTATTGCATGAACCTCCACTAGTAGCAATACCTATAATACAATGCCTTAAAAGAGTATACCTGCTTTGAGTAAAAACCCTCACAGTCACCTTGGCAAACAGCAAATTACGTTTTTATTCCCTTTTCACAGCAATAGAGGTATACACAGAGGTAGAGTTTATTTATAGGTCAAGTACAAGATATTATCAGAACTAGGGTTAAAACTAGGGGGTTTCAAGTGCTTTTTATGTTCTTAAGGACTGCATATTTCTATTTCATTTGCCCTTTTACTCTAATACAAATGAATTTATTAAGACAAGAATCTCAAAAGGCCCAGGGAAAGCCAAAGCACAGGGGTTGAATTAAAACCTTTGGACAAGCTGAGATACATGAAGTCACACCAAAGTGAAATAGAAATATAGATTTTTAACTTTTAGTAGAAATATATGCTAAGTGCCTTAAACATTGAAAAGCTGCAGCAAAGAAACCTTAAACACAGTTTTTACTGCAGCAGTGTTACCTTTTCACAGAATTTCTTTACTTTAGACAAAACATAGATAGAACTATATTGTTCACATTTTTTAGATAGAGTGTTCACATAAACAATAAGAGCTGATAGAAACTATATATGCAAATCTGTGTAATACCTATATAATACTTGTGTAAGACTTCTGACTGTTAGAATTAGACCAGGATAGGTTAAGAAAAGGAAAACTAGAATCGTGTGTCAATTTTATTGGTCAATTAACAAATATAATCCACACTTCTGTAAGTTTAGAGAAGAAGAAACTGTTTTCTACTTGCTGTTTGCCTGCTGCTGTTACTGCTTGGCCTTATCTAGTAACCCCTTTGAACTCAGCCTTCAGAAAACTATGAGACTATGATACAAAAAATTTTAGCAGGATGGCAGCCTCCTCTGCTCTTTCACCCTCATCCAGAAAGGAAGGGTATCCCATCAAAAGCTCAACAAAAGAGCCAAATATCTGAAACATTATTGTATAAGTGTTTATGTGTCATGCTACCTGTAAAATTAGTGATTCATCTCTGTACAGGAGCACACATCTGCATCAGTGTATTGCACATAGAAGGGAGGTTTTGTCATTTAAAGTTTGATTTAAAATTAAAAAAATGAGTAAGCTTCATAGCAAACATTTTTCTAATGCTCTTAATAATTGTATGTTTCAGAGCATGGCTAGTGACCCATCTTCCTGATGAGAATGGCTGAGATGTCTGTTTGAAATTATTCCTGGAATTAGACCAGCATGAGGTCTCCTCTACAAACTGAGGTAATACTGCTGAAAGGCAAGAAATCTGAAGTGATATATGTCCAACTGTCTGTACATTGACAATGTCAACTATGGAAAAAGTTCCACATGCCTGGGGCCAAAGGAAAGAATCAGAATGGGTAAACCTGCGGACATTAATCTCTTCTCAGGGATATTTTGTTGGTGGAGCCAAAAGCTTTTCTAGATAATTTCTAGGAGCAGGTTTTATTAACAATTATAGTCCAGACTTATGCCATAATGAAGCACCTTCTTGAAGGTTAACCAACTAGTTATTTACCTAACAATACTCAGCTTAATGGCAAATACAGGAGTGGTGTCACTTTTGGTTAGTTTGTAGAGCCTTTAAAACCTCAGAGACTCCACTACAAGAAAATCAGACAATTTAAAATGATAGTGTGGGCAGTAATATTACGTGGCATATTACTACTCAGGCCTAACCTTCTGCTAGAAAATTCACAAATTGTGCTTTCTTTAACTCTTCACCAGAACAGGTTTTGGTTACAATTCTTTTCTATCAGGGTGAGCCTGACATAAAATGAGGACAAAATCAGCCACATTAGGATGTACATAAATAAGACAAGTACAATTTGCCAGTGATATGCATGAAAACTAATTTCCTTGCTACAGAATGATCTTTTGAAATGTTTTCTTTAAATGGTAATAGCTAAAAAGCAGCAGAAAATATGCCTGAGTCTGAGGTATATCTGTCTCATTCTCTTTCATCAAGATTACATAAATTGTGAATGGCCTCTTCATTATGGATAGTAGTCTGGCCTTGGAAAGATACTAATTATTATGAAATATCTCTCACTAATAGTTTCTCCCTTGAGAGTATTTAAAAAATGGTTTGTGTTGAAAACAGTAAATGATAAACACTGTTTGTTAAGATGTCTGTAATGCAAAATAAAATACTGCTTCTGTTAATAATTTCAGCAAGACAGAATCAGTACAATTTTAATGATGTTATAGGTACATTGTGCTTCTGCCACCTTTGCTGGGAGGCGGAATAACTTGCCAACAGTACTGTTGTTTATGCAACCTGAAAAACCTACACCCAAAAAAAAAATCACGGCTTTTAAATTATTATAGAAAACAAATTAAAATAACACTAAACCCTTTGCAAACAATATACATCATGTTCAGAAATTCCATTTACTTTAAAGGTGTGACCTGATTTCAGTGGGAACTCTGTAGACAGGGAGTTGAAAATCTAGGCTCATAATAATAAGAAAATCCTCACTTCAAAAATACAAAGGACAAAGGACCATCAAAGGCTGATTTTAAGAAAAAGTGTGAACAAAAATATTTTTCACAAGTTTGTCAATGTCAGTCACTTCTTTCAGTTGTTAAAACTCATGTTTACAGAAGTTAATTCAAAGTTAATAAATGTCTTGTGTACTAGGACTTGGAAGATTTATAGGTATCTAAACATCTCTTAAAGACAAATGTTTCTTCACTTCCTAATAACTGTCTCAATTGCACACCCATTGCAAAGTTAAAATACGTCACTATATTATATATACAGTTCTCTTTAAGATTAAATGTGCACAAAATTGCGTATGTATTTCTATACATATGTATGCATATGCCCCTCTAATTTCTAGTGGTCTCTAATTCTAGAAGTAAATGACATGTTTATGCTGTTGAAGGTCTTTATTAAAATGTACATTATGTTATAATGCAAGTACCACCTCATTTAAGAAATATTTTATTAATTTGAAGTTCAACAAAATGCTTAGTCTCTTCAGAATTTTTAGTTCTATCTCCACTCTGTGAAATCATTAATAAGAGCTCAGACTGATTTTGCTGTTGTTGCTCACCTCGGTCTTTTTTTAGATATATGTAACTCAGGTGCTGGTCTTCCCCAGTACAAGCTAAAGACAATGGAAACAGTTGCTTATCTAGAACAAGGTGAAAAACAGTATTCCATAAAAATTAAGCCTCTTGGAAAGCAGCAAATATCTTAAGCCATGGTATCCTTAATTCATTAATTTAAGAACCTGTTTTAAGGTGAACACAGGAATGCAAATTACCTTGCAGTTCTGTGCAACTGTTCATCAGGAAAGCTTTGATGAGATTTCATCTAAATTCCAGTGTAGTTTCATCCCAGTTAAGGATACAGCAAGACTCAGAAAGCTAGTCAATAGCATCAAGGTGCCTTCCCCCTGCAAAAGGGTTTGGATAGGACAAGTTTTGTGTTCAGCTCAGCTGACTTGGATCAGTAATATGGGTGTAGTTGATGTGGTGATTGTTCCCATTTCATATTCTGAAGAATAGGGATTTTTGGATATAATAACAACAGGTGGTTTTTTTTACTTTTTAACAATCATAAAACTTGTACAGCAGCAGCACTAGCTGCTCTACTTTTTTGCCTCTATGGCCCAATGAATCTGGAATATTTCTTTGCAAGTTGAACAAGACTGAGTGCCCTCACCTAGAAACTGTACGTTCCTGGTGAAGGGGGAAAGTTCTGACTTTCTCTGCAGAGATAAGAACTAGAGGCAGCCAATAATAAGGACAGGCAAAAGGATTTAGGTAGAATTTAGGCTGGCTGGATCCAGGCCACCTTAATCTGTGTAACTCCTTCATTTTGGCATCTCCTCTAGCTCCACCAGATAGGCCAGAGTCTGGTGGTGAATTTGGCATGTTTGGAGAGCTGAACATGTCCCCAGTAAGGCTACTTTTTTTTTTTTTGGTGAAAATTAAGGGTCCTGAGCAAAGCTCTGCCAACAGTATCTTCCACACTCTTGCCACAACCACCACTGTGACCCATCACTTGATGATTTTATGCTGTGAGGTTTTTTGGGTTGGCATTGGAGGGGAGGGCGGGATGTTATGTGTTTGTTTTATGAAACTTTGTGATGAAATGGGCTCTCCTGTTCAGAAAGGTCTAGATTTTAGTAACCAGGATGAAAGCTAATGGTAAAATACATATCAGCAGCAAATGCAAACACCTCTTTACCTACTGTTTCATATCATAAATGCTGTTCAGTTTTAATTAACTGATCAGTGCAAAAAGTGATAAATAGTCTTGCTGTTCTTCCAGGGTCTACATGTTAGTTATTTTGTCACCATTTTACAGAAAAAGCGTGTTAGGCAATGGAGCATATATGGCAAAGAGAAAAAGACAAGCCCTTCTCCTTGCATTAGAATCCTAGAAAACTGTCAGTTTGGGAGTTCTGTCTTAAAGTTTTACTAGAAGAGAATTGTGCAGTTGAGCTTTTGAAAGTTTGGCAGTGTAAGAATTAAAGCTTCCTTTGAAGCCATTATGATGCTGTCACATAGTGTTTTTCTCAGTTATTCAATCAGCAGAGGCTGAAGGTAGGACCTTCAAAGCTGTAGCATAAGTTGCATTCATTTGAGCCAACAGAGTAACCAGTAAGGTTACTCTTATTATTAAGAGATCGGACACATTCCTGTATGTGGGCAGGGCTTCGAGACATTACACATGTTTTGCCTCCAAGCTATGCATCAGTAGAATTTAGGGTAGGTAGACTGCTGGGCTCTGCATCAGGGCTTGGTAGCCCTGCAGTCCTACAAGAACAGTAATCCTATGGGAATTTTATTTGCAAAGTGGGTATTTGTTGGCTACCTGTGACGGGGAAATCATACTGAGAAATAAGGCCATAAACTGAGCAGAATTCTTCTGAGCACAATGGGAAAGTGTCTCAGTTTAGAGACAAGTTTAGGAGAAAACACTCTGGAACGAGTGTTTCCTCTAAAAGGGTTCCAACAATTCCTATTAGTGGATGAAAGTGAAAAAAACCAACCAAACAACCATTTATTGACAAACAGAGTGCCCACATGGCATGGGGAAAAGGTAAATAAATTCTAGATATTACATTTTCTGATTTTCCCTGCCCCCCTCCCCCCCCGAACAAAATCTCAAAATGCCAGGGAAAGAAAAAAACCAACAGTGATTTGTCACATGGTGGATAGACAATGGCGTGGGCTTTCAGGGAAAAACAAACAGAAAACAGGAGATTCAAGCAGCAGTTCAGGCAAACAGATGTGAACCTGGTGTCGTGGTTTGACACTGGCCTGATGCCAGGCACCCACGAGAGTCACTTGCTCATCCTCCTCTGCCACAGCTGGGCAGAGGGGAGAGGGAAAAAAAAATAATTCAGGTTTCATTAGTTGAGATAAGGACCAGGAGAAAGGACTTCAAGGGCAAAACAGACTTAAAGTTACAAAGTGAATTTATTGCTAACAGAATCAGAGGAGGATAATGAGAAGAAAAATAAGCCCTTAAAACACCTTTTCCCCCCAGCCCCTCCCTCCTTCCCACCAACAGCGCAGGGGACAGGGCATGGGGGTTTCTGGTCAGTCCATCACCGAGATTTCCTTCCGCTGCTCTGGGAGAGGAGTCTTCCCCTGCGAGGCCGTGGGGTCCCTCCCACGGGACACAGTTCTCTATGAACTTCCCCCGCGTGGGTCCCCTCTCAGGAGCAGCAGCCACACCGCCCCTGCTGCAGCGTGAGTCCCTCCCACGGGCACACAGCCCTCCCATACCTCCTGCGCCGTGGGTCTCTCTTTCCACGGGATGCAGTGCTCCAAGGACAGGCTGCTCCAGCCTGGAAGCAGGGCCTCTCTCTCCACCGGGTCTCCCACTGGAGCACAGCCTCCTGCAGGCACCCACCCGCTCTGGCATGGGCACCTCCCCCACGGGCTGCGGGTGGATCTCTGCATCCCCCCATGGATCCCTATGGGCTGCAGGGCCACAGCTGCTTCACCATGGTCTGCACCGCGGCCTGCAGAGGCATCTCAGCTCTGGGGCCTGGAGCACCTCCTCCCCCTCCTTCCTCACTGACCTTGGTGTCACCATGTTGTTTTCCCTCACATGTTCTCACCTCCTCCTCTTCTCTGACTAGAAGCAAAACCTAGTGACTTTGTTTTGATTTTCTTCTTAAATATGTTATCACAGAGGTGTTACCAGCCTCTCTCACTGGCCCAGTTTTGGCCAGCAGCATGTCCATCTTTCAGAGCCATCAGAGATTGGCTCTGCTGGACATGGTGGAAACTTCCAGGAGGTTCTCACAGGAGCCACCTCTGTGGCCTCCCTGCTACAAAAAACCAGGCCAAGCAAAACCAATACATCTGGTGACTCTGGCATTTGGTCCCCTCTTCACAGCAGATGAAGCAGGTGAGCTTGGTGTGCTTTCTCTCACCAGCTTGGCTTTTTCCAAGGTGTGGAGCTGAAACAGAGTGGCCCCTTCTCTTTCCCACCAGTCCCAACTGACTTCTCTCCCACCAGTAATCCTCTCTCATCTTGGACCAAAACCAAACTGTCTAGTTCACTTCCAAAAAGCCGCCAAAGGATTCCTGCTGCAGCCTCTCCAAGGCCAGGGAAGGAAAGAAAAACTTCTTGCCCAGGCTAACAAAAAAGCCAAACTAACCAAGCAAAAAAAAACCCAGACCTCACGGCACCCTGGATGCCTGGGGAGTGAGGCTTTGAAAAAAAAACCCTCAAAAACCCCAAGGCTTCTGGTTCCCCCAGACCCACCTTACAGAAACAGCAACCATTTTTGGGCATAAAGCAGAGGGTTAGGGAATAGAGTATTATCATAAAGTCAACCCAAGAGAGAGAGAAAGGAGAACAGTCTTTTTGTTTCCCAAATCACATCTGAGTGTATTTTCCTTCCACATATGAACTTTTTAAAGCTTGTGGTGTTTGGGCATTTTTTCTCCTTAGGTGCTATGTATAAATCCCAGATGCTATATATAAATCCCTTTGCAACAGTGTGCAAAGGAGTTCTATAAATGTATACATATATATATGCATGTATGTATGTAAATAAAAGTAGGAGACAGAATATGGTGCATTTTGAAGGCATAGGGCAGCAAGAACACCCTTGGAGAGGTCTGTCTGAAGATTTCAAGGTTGGTTCTTTTTCTCAGTGATGCTCTTTTCAGTTTTAGCTCATTGTCTGGAGTAAAATCTTTTTATTAAATAGTTAAAATTTTTCATTGCTTATATATTCTGTTCAAGATAAAGCTGTGAGAAAGTAACTGATGGATGTCTAATTTGGATTAATTCCAAATCCACTGAGGATCATGGCATCACAATTTTTTTGTTTACAGCTCAGCCACCGTCAACTTGGTCTTCCGAAAAAACAGCATAAAAGTGTTAAAGGCCCAGTTTGAATCCAGGCCAATATTAGGCTACAGCTTATGCATCAGCACAGGGGAGGAGCATGGAAACAGCCACATTTTATGACTGAAAATATCTACTCTGATTTCCAGAAAAACCTTAGCATCTACTTGTATGAAAACAGTTTAATTTGTTTTTCTATAATTTTTTTTTGTAAAAATAGAGTTGATTTTTTTTTAATTTCCATGAGAGAGAAAATGCATGTATTTTATTACAACAGCAAGATGTGAAAGTGTGTGGATCTGGATGAATGTTTGTGCTTATATAAAGACAAATCAGATTTTGACAGCTAAAACTGAAACAGTGCTTCCACTCACTATCACCAGCAACATAAGGTAGGATAAAAGCAGCTGCAATGGTGAGCCACCCAAAAGTAACAGCAACCATCTCAGAGCAGGTCAGTCAGTCCAAGTACATAATCTACCCAATGAATAATCCAAAACCAACCCTAAATAGGTTTATTTTCCTATTTGAAATCTGTTGAAAGCTTCAGAGATTACTTTAAATGCCTATAGTTGTTGCCTCCCTTCTGCATTAGAGGCTGGTGAATACCTTGCATCATTGTCAAGAAATGTTTGTCCATATCTTTGAGTGATTCACTGTAGTTGTCTCTGCTCTTCTGTGTTTGAATAGTCTTAGAAAGTAGTTTACTGGAGAAAACAGTGACTAACAGAAAATTTTAAACAATTACTAAACATGGAAAATTCATGACATGGAAATTTTCATTCATACCCATGAGCATTAAAAGCCTCATTCTAAAATATTATGAGCCTAGCAAGAGAAAATCTTATGTTACTTATATAGCCTAATAGGGATATTGATTTGGAAATCATTATTTTAGATAAAAAGTATTAGTTATTTATTAAATAACTAAACATATCAAATATATCTTTGATGTAAGTATATCAAAGATAATGGAAGAAAATTTGCAAGGATATTTGGTGTGATCCCTCACCATGGGCAAAACAGACTTGACGTGAGGAAATTAGTTTCATTTATTACCAATCCAATCAGAGTACAAGAATGAGAAAAAAATAACAGATCTTAAAACGCCTTCCCTCCAACCCTCCCTTCTTGCTACCATGGAAACCCCGTACATTCCTGCACCTGACAGTCTTCAAGGAAACTCTTCAAAACTGCATGCCTATGAAGGCAATTGCTTTCCCTGTCTTGAAGGTTTGTTCTGGAGATGGGTATGGAAAGCCAAGGTATGAACAGGTTACTTTTAGGTCTGTTTTCCTCATCTCTAGTTTATTTTCAAAATTGTCAGCCGGGATGGGTGTGATGACTCATAATCTTGTTTTCTTTAGAAATCTTCCACAGCTGACTGATTTCTGTGAGCTTCATAAATGTCTAATGGAGGAAAAGCACCCTGTTGACATCGCTCCCAGAAGTTTAGGCTTCTTATACTTGCAGATTTGCCATCCAGGACAGTTTATTCGTGTGAAAAAGCACCATTGCAAAAGACTGCATAAGTTAAATATTTCACTGTGGAGTATGGGTTGACCTTTGAATCTCTGTCAGTGAAACCCACTCCTGCAAGATCTGTCCATAACACTTTGATATTATTTCTTCTACATGAGAGAAGTGTCTATAGTGAGATCTTGAAGGGATTCTTAGGAATCTCACATTAGAGCTCTGTAAAACCAGAGTTTTACAGGATAACCTTCATCTCATGTCTCCTCAGAGAGACCCCAGGGTGATGCAGGTCATGTCGACACTCACCTCTTGGTGAGGGCTCATGGCGGGCAGCCAACAGGAAGGAACTCCTGTCTTCTGCAGAGGAGGATGGTGCATGGGCTGCCTGTTTAGTGTGGTGATTTCTGTGCCAACCACACATACAGCAAGGCAGAAGCTAGCATAATAGTATGCACGACACGACAAAGCCTTTTATATTTTTAAAATATAATTAATAATAGTTGTGAAACTATTGCATGATGAATAAGGTTTGGTTTGGGAAAGACAGCACACAGAGCATTGGTATGGATGTGTGTGCAGAGCTCACTGAAGGTTTGGTAGTTTGAGTGATGCTTTGACAACTGTGAGCCCCCACGTGCATATGCCCAGACTGTATCTTTCCGTTTTTATAGAGAGCCCCCCACAAAATACGTGCCATAAAAACCGTAAACAACTGCTACTTCCATGTATGAAAGATGACCTGACTAACCAGCACAAGAAATAATTGGAACAAAATAATTGTAACAATTAAAAGCACTACATATCTCACTATTTTATTTAAAAAAAATGTACTGAACAAAGCTGTCTGAATTGAGTAATTTTGGCAGCTACCAGAAAGGCATAAATTCTTACAGGTAATATTTCCTCTCTTTAATTATGGAGCTATTTTATTTATGCTGCATCAGGTTGATGAGGTGTAACCAAGTTTTCTGCTGGAAATGCTCTGAAACAAGGTAATGAGGACATCATCATGTTCTTTAAGGATGTTGTGAGAACACCTTCCTTTGAGAAAGCAAATACCTTTTTGTCTTCTGGTTTCTATGGGAAGGTGATGATCATGGTATTGTAACAATTGAGCACTACTAAAATAATTCTTGTTTGGAAAGAAATTTAATGATATTGTATTTGAATAATTGCACTATTTCCACAGGATTTTAGAAATGAAAGAAATGGTTAATGTCCCATGTAGGAATCTTTCAGTAGGGAAGGTACTGAATATCACAGAATGATAAGATGAAGTCCAAGCTTCATCTAGATTATTCCGTCCTTTTTACACTCTAAAATTCTACTGAAGGAAAAGACTTTTGCTTTTTAAATTAATTCATGCTTCTCCCAAGTGGGCCCAGCTGTGTTCCTGTGTACCTGTAAACAGGTACGTCTTAATTGTTACCTACCACTAGTGTGTTTGCCTAAACTCTTATCAGCAGAAAAATTATATGTTGATAAAAGTGAAAGACTTTTGGAGACAGTTTAGGTATTGACTTCTTATTTTCTCGAGCAGTAATAAATCTGTAAGTATTTTAAAACCAAGAACTTACATCTGATTTAATGTTGATTTATATTGATAAATCAAATGCTAATACTGGATAGCTGGAACACCTTTAAAGAAGAGAAAATGTTTTCTCTGTTTATAGGTTTTGCTTTGTCACTGTGCTGCACTCTGTATCAGAACAAAGGCTATATGCATAATAAGGTCATGCAAATGAGGTGAAATCAGCAAAAGTATGGTGGGGGAGAGCACAATGTAAAACATGGCCATAAGTATAATGACCAAGCACTAGAGAATTTAAATGTTTAGTGCCAGTATGTTTCAGTTTATTTTTCTGTCATATTTTTGAATGTGTAGACTGGGGTTCTTGAAAGACCAGAATGGAAAGATCTCTGTTCTGGACTAGAAGGATTGATAGTGTTATTTAACAGACTGTCTAGATATGCCTCCCTGACCTACAGCTATTTACTTCTATTTTTTTAAATAGAATCAGCATGGTAATAATTAGCAGCAGTAGTGGAGGAGAGAGAGAACCTGTGCTCTGTGTTTTGGTGAGAGGGGTTATTTACAGCCCTGCTGCACTGCCTAGATGCCAGCTCCCCATTTCAGCCATGATGGAAGCTCCGAGTACAATAGAAGCAGAATACCAATATGAATTACAAATACATGTGTATCTTACTGCACTGCCTCCCTTCCCTTCTTCAAATGAATGTAGTCTAAAAATATCCTCCACTCTAAATTGCTTTACTGCTGAGGCACTGTCTTGTGAAAGCACTATGGTTACTTACAGAAGAAAACAAAACCTCAAGCCCCAGACTGAATAAACTTAAAGACTCAAACAGAATAATGTTAATGTGAACTGTTCTGCATTTAACTGCAAATTAACTATCTTTTTGACTTAATAATGTGGCATGCATGCCCACATTAAGAGCAAAAGTATTTTACTTTTGGAGAATTTATGAGGAAAATCTTGTTGCTTCAAATAAAAATGGGAGTAAAAAGTAGATGCTACCTATGTACATGGTGTGAGATTTTTTTATTGTTCTAGCCCAGTATAAGTAATTTATATCAGCTTTTGGAAAAATAATGTCAATTATTTGTTCACAAGTGGATCTTAAAGAAAAAAATGGGAGGAGAAAATACACAGAAATAGTACATGGAATTAACATTAAAATAATTTTTAAATTTTAGAGTCAGATTCAGAAAATTTACTTAGAAGAAACTACTCAGATCAGTAATTTATTGGTATTAAGAGGTTTACTCAGTTAAGTGTTGCAACTTGCAAGGACTTGCTGAATAAAACCCAAGTGTGTAAATATTTAAAAAATAAGTCATTGATTAAATCCTTCTTATCACAAAAAGGAAATATTCATTTGGCAATTGTAAAATGTACTAATGAAAGGCTTTCTTAAAGAAGTGAAAATTAGCTAAGTAGGAATTGCTTTGTTTGAACTAGTTAAATCCTTTCACTACTCTCTACCAAAAGAAAAATTAAAATTAATAACTCTTCCTCTAGAATTTTAACTCTTTTGCAAAAAATCATATCACTGCCAGTGTCAGTGTGGGGCTTAATCAGCACAAGTGACAAGGATTTATGAACATTTTCATTTCAAGTGCATTTACATACACACATATATATGTGTACATAAATTCATTTTATTAAAGCTATTTTACACAAACAGAACCTTAAATAGTTGAAGTACTAAAAAAGCCAATCAACATATTCTTCATATATCTGTAAGTCCATACACCTCTTAAAATTGTGTTTCTAAAAAAAACCCCAAACAGCTAAATTATGGAAATACAGAATATTTGCCAGTTATGTCTTGATTTTTATTCGAAGTTCCTGCAAGGATATAGGCCTGCTAGTGATACAAACTGTAGTAACAGGAAAAAAAAGCAGAACACAGGGAATTGTATATAAATCCGTGAATAACAAGAAGCAGGGATGCTAGGATTATGTATTTTACCAGTACACTCCTTTGCCTCTAAACCATAATGTAGGCAGTTGTGAGATGCAATACTGCCATCTCTGCAGAGGGGAGAGTGTGTGCGTGTGTGTGTAAGACAGGAGGGAGGGAGGAAGAAGGGAGAGGTGTGGGGCAGAGGAACAGAGGAGGGGACATGCAAACACAATAAAGTAAAACATTGCTGAACATCTACATCTGGTCTGTCTCTCTGTATCCTACTGATACCAGTACTGCAAGCAGGGTCACAGAAGCAGGTGATTGTCAATCAATAGCTTGTTCTTAATTCAAGTACTTTTTGATAAAGGAAAAAATATTTGTAACTTCAAGTACAGGGAAAAATGAAATGTTTACTTTAATCTAATTTTCAAGATATGGTAGTGCCTCACATGTTTCACAGGCTGCTTGCCAATTGTAAAATACTGGCATACATCTTAGTTACTTAGCACGGCTTATTAGGAGTGAATTAATATTAATAATTACAGTTTATCTTTTAACAACAGCATATTTTTAAAAATTACAGTTTTAGGGATATAAGATGCAGGTGAGCCCAGAGCTAGCAGTTCCTTGGTGTTATTTGGCTTCATGGAGGCTATTTTGTGAAAGTATAGGGTATTTTTTTTCTTTATTTGATGGACGCTGGGGCGTTAACAAAGAGTGACTGAGTTAGCTTAACAAAGAGAAGGAGGGCGGAGTGTGTTGCTTGCAAGAGAATGACCACCTTCCAGAGCTCTTAAATCTATACTATATGTAGTGCATGTCCTGAGTGGCTTTTGTTTTCCATGTCTTTTGTAAGCTTTTAGCATTTGATTTTCTTTTTTCCCCTGCATCAAACATCAAGTTAATTTACAGGGCACTATTACTGATATGTTTCCTTGGTTTGCAGTTTTCGATGAAATGCAGGCAGCTGAGACCAAGTCTCAGTGAGGCTGAGGGGGAGGTGCAGGACATACAGTGTGTGCCCATGCCTGTAAATTGGCTGCCTGTGTGACAGCAGCACTAGGGAAACCTCCCGTCCTCATTTGCATCCTGAAGACTATCCAGGATTAAACCCAACTGATTTCCATATGGGATTTAGACTTGACATTTATAATTTGGTTCACAGATCTCCTGAAGGAAAGTTTGTTTTCCACTCATAGATGGAAAAATCTTCTAAGATAAATAAAGCTGGCTTAGCAGCAGCAGCAGCAAATAAATATCTTTGTTATATTCCTTACAAATTTATCTTACGTGATTACCGGACAGATTCATGCCACCAAATTATTGTGTTTTGCTCCTCAGCAATTCAAAAGAAATATCTATCAACATCTACCGTGTGTCAGTTGAAAAATGTCTCAGTTTAATTTCAGAAGTTTACTTACCATAAATAAAATTATAAATAATGGTTTTACAGGCAAATTAAAACAATCTTGTAAAGATATGTAACAAAGATTTTACACCTTCCTATCTTTATGTAGGGAGATGCAATTTTCTACCTGCTCTATGCATCAATTAGTGTTTTACAAGCAGCATGAAAGATGCAAATAACTCTTACATGTGAGTGTGCATGTAGTGAATTTATAACAGAGAACTAGCTCATTTTTGTCACCTAACAGCATCATAAAATATTTTGGTGATGCTTAGCACTCTAGTCCTAATAGCTGGTAGTGATAAAAACCCATAACTCAATATTTTAATAAAATCTTAAATAAACCAGACCTTTATTTTTATTGAGAGGTAGTACAATGCTTTGACTTCTCACTAATTTAAAGGAACACATTACAGTTTTTACCAGTGCCGCCGTCCAAAAGGCTCTCCTAGTAACTCTGATGTAGGATGCCAATACCTTCTGAGAGCTGTTTAGTGGCTTTTCATGATCAGAGTTTTAGCAGGCATATCCACTTAAATGTGGCTTCTAAATCTTCAGTTTTTGCTGAACAGCTCCTGAATCTTCAGTTTTTGCTGAACAGCTCCTGAAAGTTAGCTTGGTCTGAAGAGTAAGAACAGAGGAAAAACACCAGCTCAGTCTCCGGGCTGATCCTACAAGAGTTAGAGTACGCTAACACAAAAAATATGCCCTGAGAGCATGCAGAGATGCAGCCTTAGTGTTTTCCTATTATGTTTTATTCAATGAATTTGTGATGATATAGATTATCCAGAAGCCATGCCCTGATGTTTATTTTGGCCCCATGTCTGTAAGGCACTAAGCGTTTTTGCAGGACCATTTCTGGTGACTGCATGGAGGTCTCCGAGCACAGAACCTTTGTGAACAGGGAGCAGATGGTGGTAAACCTTCTGTGGCTGATAAAAGCTCAGTATCTACTCAAGCAGGGAAAATTCCTATGCTTACATCAATGCATGTCCACATTTTCTGAAAAATGTGTTTAAGACATTGATTTGATTATCACAGATTCTCTGGCATGTTATAAATTTTAGCCATTTTGTAAATGCAGTGTTTGGGGGGACCATATTGGGTTGTGCAGCTGGGAGGCACACGTGAGCACATCCATGAGCCTGAGTCCTTGGGTGCAACATTTTGCCCTCCTTTCATATGCAGTAACACAGCTGTAAGTAATATTTGCAGTGTGTCACAGTCAGATTTATACTGTGTATATACACGGTCACAAATAGATGTAAACTGCATGACTTGGCATCCCTGTGTAATGCAAAGTGAAAGCTTCCCATATTTTTTTATTACCTTCTGGCTAATTTCCCCAATTAAATCTAAGACCTTGCACAATAATGAAAGACAAGGCTTTCAGTGAGCTCTTCTTCCACTACATTTTTATACAAGGAGGACAGGATTGTGTTTGTGTCCATTAAAAATGCTATACAAAATAGCTTAGAAAAAATTAATGAATAAAGCAGAAAGTACATCTGTTTTTCAAAGTACAAATGCAGTGGTGTACTTATGTATTTAAGAGACACAATGAAAAGTATTATTGAAATTCATGAAGAGTAAATAAGTTCTATTAAGAACATATACAACTAAAATTGTGTTCTCTCTTTTATGTGGCCTACAACATTTTTTCTGTTTAGGCATACGAGAATAGAGTAATTTCTCTTAAGATGGAAGGATTCATAGAATAATGATGTTGCATGTTTAAGTAGTGAGTATTTTGAGGCATGTGGCAGTGTAAATAACAAAGATTTTATTTTGCAAATAATGAAAAAATATCCAGTAACACTTGTTATTTGCAACGTAACAGGCAATTTAAATTTATTTTGTAAAAACCTAGATTTCTCAGTATTTCTGTTGCATGCTATTGTGTGGTAAATATCCACTGATATTTTGAGGTCTCAGAGTGCATTGCACCTTCATTTACAAGTAACTTTACTAATTTTAACTGAAACCATGTCATGAATTTGAAGACCTAGCTGGGGTGCTGGCCACTCAAAATACCAAGAACAAAAATGCTCATAATTAGTAACCACTACAAGCAGTAAGTTTTTATACTACATCTCAGTTGATTTCTCTAATAAAATGTGTATCCGGACCTCTATGATGTACAACAGATCTGGAACATAAATGCAGTTTGCCATATCAGCAAATCCATGTCATTGTGGTTAAATAAAAATGAGAAGGAAATCTTGGTAAATTTTACTATCAGGTGGGTAATCAGATTATTGAAGTAATTAGACAGATCAAACTCATTTTCAGAAAGCAGCCCAATACATGAGATATTTTACTCTCCATTGTTATCTGTAGGGAACAATAGCATGTAAAATATCTATAGAAACACTTTTGTTCATTGCACATAAATAATCCGCATTAAGATTATGCAGTTTTACATGCATGCACACATACATACCACATATGCATTAAAAACCTGAAGCTTTAAAAAGTAGTATGATAGTAAACTATTTGAATTTTAAAATATTTTGTTCAAATTCCTACCAGCTCACACTGTTCTCAGGAGAGTTCAAGGAAATATTAAAAATACTATAGAAATAAAAAGGATTAGATATTTGTCACTCTCATTTAAATTGATGTATGCTCCTGTCCTATAAATGTCACATTGGATAATCCTGAAAAATTACCATAAATCTCCACAATTATGCATATTTATGATGGTATTTTGCATAGCACTAGTAGCGATTTGCATGGGGGAGCTGTGAAGGGAGGCAGGTGAGTAAAGACTGAATGGTCTAGAGTACTAAATTTATTATCAGCATCCTAGAAACAGACTCAGCAACAGTTTTGTTTTGCTTGTTTTACAAAACAAAAACAATTTGCCTTGCACCACTCTCACGATGGTTCCAATTTGCTGGCAGTTTTGTGCTCCATACTTAGCTAGAAAAAGTTAGCTTGGATAAGTTTCTGAGGGATACCCATGCTAATTAGAAACATCTTCTATTACTGACAGTTGTAAAGAAATCCAAGAATAGGAAATCAGAGGAGTGCTTTTTCAAAATTGCCTTTTTTGTTGGAGGCAGAAGGGTTGCATTTCCAGCAAATGTTCATCTGACTCGGGTGAGCCCATCCCATATTCAAGTGCATCCTCACTTCTGCAGATGGGGCCCAGAAAATATTCAAGCAAACTATTAAAAGACCAGGAGAGACACAAAGCTTGTCCTGCCTCTGGCTTAATAGCATTTTATGCTGAAAATGGAGAGCAGAGTTAATCAGAGGCTCTAGAAGTAATTATGGGCAGGGTTTGGCCAGCACAGATGCTTGGGCAAACAGTGATTGTTCTTCCCACCAGTTCCCTCATAGGAACAACAATACTGGCATTATCCTCCACTTCATTGAGGGTCTTTGGAGAGGGAGTTGGTTGCTGGGAGGAGGGTGGGAAACTGACAGTCAGACCCTGCTCCAGAGGAGCCTCTCCTGATCCTGCTGCAGCAGGCTCCAGCTTTTGGCATCAGTGGTGCCAGCTGAATGGGCAGAAGCCAAACCTGTCATACCATCTTCTCATCAAAACTTCAGTGTGGGGGCAGAAGTGCCATTAGAGCCTAACAAGGAAACAAACACAAAAGTAAAGATTAGGCCTCTTTAACACATGCGGGTTTTGCCCCCATGAGATCCCACTACAGAGGGACCACTGCACATGATGCTTCATTTGTGGGGGGTTGTTGTTGTTGTTTGGGATTTTATCAGGTTTTTTTACAGGCGAGAGCACAACATGAGCAAGGTGGTGTTATATGTAGCTTTTTAGGCATCATGTCATGACCATGTAGCCCGGCAAATTGCAGCTCTCTACAATTGCATTTGCAACAGTCTGTCAACATCCACAGTGCTCAAACCTGTGCTTTAAAAACACTGATATTGTCAGTACTGCATGGCTCCCATCCAGAGTTCTCTTACACACTCTGCTAATATGATTGTATGCTTTTGGATGAACAATTCTGTGCATCTTTTTGTGTTTCTAAACTCAGTCTACTCTTCAGGATCAACATCAACACAGGGTGACCACAAGTTACTCCTTGACCAGGTTCCAAGATCTTCTCCCTGAATGGTGCCCTCCTTCATGAACCACTCCACTATCTACCAGTGCTTCTTTTGGGGCTAAATGCTGCTCACCATGAGCACAGGACTCAGAAAGTAATGAGGTATGAGACTCAGTCTAGTAGGTCCCTTTCAACTCAGGACATTCTATGATTCTAATTCTCCAGTCCCATTTTATCGTGTGTTCAGAGCAAGGTGGGCTAATCATGGCCCCAGTACAAAAACCTTTTGTATATCCTTTTTGTGGTGGAACCAATGGAAGTTGTGTGTTTGCAGTTTGAAGAATTAAAGCCCTGGTCTGCAACTGTGTAAACTACACTGTCTGCAGGGAAAGGCTGTCATTAAACAATGAAAATCTGTGTAACATCGCTTGTAGAAGCCTCCTCAGCAAAGACTCATGATCTGGCCCTGCATTAGGCATGTTTAAAAGTAAAGATACACCTAAACCTGTGACAACTTGTGTGGTTGAATGTACATCACCAAAACAACAAATTGGGAGAAGGTACACAGCCATTTGTTGAATTTGTATGACTAGAAAATTTGGAGTCTAAAGGTTATTTAAATGTTTATAGTCATAAGTTATGAAGATACAGGTAGATAGGTGGGCACAAAGAAATATTTCTATTTCAGTGTCACTGATTTCATATCTTCATAGCTGAGCATTTGTGAGAGGGAGCCAAACTCTGGAAACAGTTCTCAAGTGTTTCTTGCACAGACATGTGTACGTATTTACCTGAAAATGGCCAAGAGGTTTGACAGGTGTGATGGTGCAATTATTGTCATTGCTGTAAGTATTCAGGCTTCTGCAGAGAGGTGTGCTCTTCACAGACCCAATGTGAAGTTTCCCTTTGTTTATGCTGCATTTAACTATCTGTCAACCACAGGATGCTGGTAGAGTCTGTTTTAAATGTTAATATTCTAAAGAAGACAAGGGAATCTTCATTGAATTATCTGTTTGCCAAGCCGCAGAGTGTGCATAGAGCCCGTACAAGAAAGATCTATAATAAATCCCTATTCCAAAACCTGAGGTGAACGTTTGATGAAGGCAGACTCTCACTATAAAACAATGATGCAGAAGGCTGTAAGCAGTCTTTTGTATAGAGAAGTATCTGATTCTTAAACAGCAATTTTGCAAAACCAAAAATCCTTTACATTTTGTGCTTTGTACTACCAAATTTTGTGCAAGGATGATTTAAGATGTTTTTGCAACGTTCAGTTCCTTTCAAAGTATGCTCTGCTACCATAACAAACTGTGTAAATATTTGAAGTATATAAAACCACATAGTTTTATGAATACTGGCATGTAACACAAGGTCTCCAATAGGCTAAAATACAGTTTGTATGTTACATTTACCAAAACTTTTATTTCAACATGTTTCTAAATACTGACTCACCCCTGACTAGGTGGCAAGAAGAGAAAGAGTTTATAATGCATTTGAATTGCAAAACAAGACCTATTTCACAAGGATTCCACCCTCTGCCGATCTCAGTTAGTATAAGCCCTGTTTCATTTTTGCAATGCTTAGTATTGTTATTACATATCATTAATTTAATTTTATTTCACAAAAATTAAGAAATACTTTTCTGTTAGGAGGCTTAGTCTTACCTTTTCAACATATAATCGTCTAGTCTTTTGTCAGGTTTTTTATGACTTAAGACCTGTAGAAATAAAATGCCTTTCTTTGGGAAACAATTCTGCAGTTTCAGAGAAACCACAGACAAAAAAATTCCTACTTTTAGTAATAATCCTCATTATATTTTTTGGTACTGTGTTTACTAATCAGAAGCCCACTATTGTGATTTTGTGCTATTTTTGGAGGCTGCTTATTCAGTACCATAAGCATATGATTTTTTTTGTGGTGATGGTTGTTGTTTAACCGAGCAGCACCATTTTCAAGGTAGGGCAAAAGAAGTAAATGATGTCTCTAGAAATATAGTAATATAAGGCAAATAATAGTGTAGTTTGCAATACAAGATCATATTTTTCTTTACACAAATAAATGAAATTTGTAATAACAAAATCTAAGTTTGCTATCCATTACAGAACAGCTAAATACATTCTCAGAAGTGTAGCTAGTGCAATCAAGTATATGTGAGAATTATGCAAAGCACACCTGCACTGTCTCATGGGTCCTTTCAAGAGTCTCTGATTAAATATACAGTTATAATATTGACGTGATGCGTGAGTTGGGGGCGGGGAGGTGGAAAGAGCATCATATCCGTCCCAATCGTGTCCCTGTTGGAGCAGCTCCGGGGAGTGCCGCGCAAACGCACTCAGACACGCTCTGCCACACCCTAGTTGGTGGATACTCACAGCCACTCACACATACACACAGAGTCGGAGAGCTCCTGCAGCGTCACCGGGGACAAAGAGGTCGGAGGGGTCCTTTGTGTGGAGTTCTGAGGGGTTTATTGAGGTCCTCGCTCAAAGGGATCCAGGGACAAAGAACACAGAGAACACTGAGGGGTCCGGGGTTTTATCCGGATCAGCACCGGGGGCTGGCATAACATTGAGAACCTATCATATGGGGGCTGGGGGGTGGAGAGGACATGAGGTGACAGGACAGTGACCACTGGAGAAGGCAAGGGGTGGAACAAGGGAACCGAGAACCAGTGGGGTATCAAGGAAGGAGAACTATCTAGAACATGGACTTAAAAAGGGTAAAGGGGGTGGTCTTAGACCTCTGAGCCTGCCCACCAGCAGCTCCACTGCTTTGGGGCCCTGTGGCTCCTTGGTCATTCCTACAGTGGACTCAACCACTGCAGCATAATATAAATAAAAACAGCACATGAAAGCATTGTTTAGCTTATGCTAACTACTACAGGTATGTCATGAGGTCCTAACACATCAGTATCATATAGAAATTAAATGTCCTCTGTGCTTCCTGTATACAGGGCTTTTATCTCTTTCATTTAAATATGTGATTGTTGGTGCCAGATCTGTAGAGAGAATATTAAGATAACCACTTTTTTTGAAAAATCTGTTAGCCGATATTTCTTTGTATTTTATGCTTTAAATAGCTTTTGAGAAAAAATTAGACTGCATATACATAATCCTTTGGGGAGATTATTGAAATTTTTCAAAATAAATATTTTGATAATGCCCCCCCTTCTAGCTCTGTTTTATTTGAAGGCAAAAACATATGTTGCAAAGTGTTTAAAAAATCAGAAAGTTGTTTGGTTTTTTTTTTAAGAAAGTGAGTATTTATATATAAACACATATATACATACCTCTATATACACATGCTTGCAGAATCCAATACGTACATGTAGAACATGTAGAATGTATATACACATATATGTACATATATACACTGAAATATATATTGCATGTTATATATAATTTATATTATATACTGTGATCATATTATATTAAAATTTAAGTATAAATATATAAAATACATGTGTACATATATACATAAATGCATGCCTATTTCAATATACACAGTTGTATATAAATATGCATATAAATACATGCAGTATGTATCAAATTTTTCATTTCTATGAGTAAATTTTCACGCTTTTCATGTATTACTACAGTATTACTATAAAAAATGAATATATCTAGTATAGTACAAAAATACCAAGCATAATATAAAACAACAGATTAATTCTTACATAGCTTAAGGAAAAACACACACAGCAACAATTTGTAAAGTTTGTATTTTCATTTCTCCTGTACTAGGAAATTTAATGAATAAAGGAGAATAAAGAGCTACTAAGATGAAATATTGCTGTGTTGTTTACAATGAATCCTTTAATAAGGTTTTGAATATGCCATTTTTTACTTAATGCTGTAGTAGTCCTGTGAACAGTTTTCACCAGCACTTCTTACTTAGCCAATGACACATAAGGTGAATGAAAATTGCACAATTAGACCTTGAAAGGAATATTAATAATCCTAACAAAATCACCAGAGCAACTCTGGTTGAAGCTAATCTGATGTGAACTTATGAGCAGGATAAACTTCAACTGTGTTCTCAAAGTTAAAAGATATACACAGGTTTAACTGCTTTGCTGAGTGGGAGAGAAAATGAATAGAACCTGGTCTTTGGTAGCTTTTTGAACAATATTGTTCTGTGTTGAGAATAATTTCTTAGAATAAGGAAATTCATTCAACAAATATATAGGACTTAGATTTTGTTCTCAGCTCTGCCAGAGACTTCTTTGTGAAGAAGGTCTGCCTCATGAGGACAAATCCATTCTGATTAAGTAGATTTATACCCACTGATATAAATATAAACAGTAAAATTTATTTATAGTTTTGTAAAACTGTAGAAGTGTTCAATTTGTTAACGTTTGGGCATTGCATTAAAAGCCCTCATGTAAGTAACAGCATAGATCTGGTGACACCAGACGGTGGCTGTAAGGATGTCCTGGGTGGACTCTTGTTATGACCTGCCCTAGAAGGTGAGGGTAACCCAGGTTCTTGTTAAAAGATCCCTTGAGGCAGATTAAGTGAAATGACACTGAATGATCAGTGTGTATAATAAATATATATACATATATATATGGGTTTATTTTAGAACAAATTGGTTACAATGGAAAGCAGGTATGTAGACATTTTTGTTATCATTATCTATAGTAATACAGTAATATAGAGCATAAAAATAACACTTAAGAAAATGTATAAGGAAAAGAAAGAAAGTGAAAGAAAAGGTAAGCATAGAAAGGTATCACCACCCATGGATCCAGCCTTGATTGTTGCAGTTTTGGTGTCTGTTTATACAAGTGATGGTCACAGTCTTGATCCGTCGGGGGTTAGGAAAGCCCACGAAACACAAAGTTCAATTGGTTAATATACATTTAGGTTTAGGTGGAATGCCCAGGTACCTTCCTTCCCTGGATGGGAGGAAGGAGTATTACACTGTCTATTTCAACACTCTGGTCCTGTTATAACATAGTGGGTCTTGTGCAGTCCTCTGGTGGAAGGCCTCAGGAGCAAAGTCTGGGGGCACTTGGGAGTCTTTGATGTTATGACCTTATCAAATGAGACAGTTTTTTCCTTTTTTTAATGCAAAAGTTGTTTCCAGGGGAAAAAAAACCAGTAAACTAACCATACAGATTTTTTCTTTTGTTTTGATGCTTCACTGAAAAAATAAATAATTCCATGGGAAACTAAGGAAAAAATGTACCAATGCTGAACAAGTCTTTTTTTTTTCAAAGAAGTCTGAATTTTTTTGGCAGTATAGTTTCTCTTTTTTTTCATTTCCCCTCCATGTCCAGAGCCAAAAAGGAGATTGGATTATTTCCCATAGCAGACAACAAAAATTCCCCCATTAGTTCCTATTTTATGGAAGATGTGGTCTGAGCCAGAAATTGTTTATGACGTGGTTTATCTCAAATTGTGTTCATTTATATCCAAAGACTGTCCCCTGTTCCTGCCTGCCATATGTAAAGGATGAGACCAAACTGGGACAGCATTGTTAGCCAAAACCAGACTTGGTTTTCAATTCATCTTAAATGGGAAACTTAGGAACATGCTGTGAGACTGCTCAGTAGGCTTGACGTGATGGGCAAGATGCTTGAGAACAGGGAAATGTCTTAATTCTATGCCCTGAACATTTATTCCTGATAATAATTTATCAACAAACTAATAGCACAAACAGAAAAGTATTGTTGTTTGCATATTAACCCACCCAAATAATAATTTGTCATGTCATCAGCATAACTATGAGATGGGAATGAGGAGCCATGGGAGGACTCTGCTTTCCTCAGTGTGGACATTGTTCTGACACCCCTTTTGGAAGAGAAGAGAAGGTGGGAATGGCCCAAACAGTATACTCCACAGAGGATGCCTCTTTGATTATAGCTGGTGATGTTGATGTTGCCGGTCTATATGGATGTGCTTTGCCACAGAGAGATTTGCAGGTCTCTGCTGTGTCCTGTGTGTGTCTTAAGAACAGCATGCTACTAACATGCAATGCACAAGGCTGATCTTTGGGAAAATTCTGTTGTTTTCTGTTAGAAAATATTGCATGCCAGATGCCAATTTTTCCTTTCTCACAGTGTTTTAACCAATCAGGTGCTGTTTACATCAGTAAAAAAGTGGTCTCCAAAGTGCAATACTCAAATCAAGAGGAAAAACCCTTGCTTCTTGTGCAAGCTTCTTGTGCACAGCTTCTTATGCACAGCTTCTTGTGCTTCCTTCATCCGTAGATGCTGACGTTTGATCAGTGGCAGCTGGTTTTGTTTTTGCTTTGTTTTCTGCTGTGAAAATGCCAACAAGGGTCTGATTAGGAGGCTGCGCATATCATTAGCAACATCGCTAGTAAGTGAGGACTCCGCATCACTTATTAGCAGGGTCTCTCCTAATGCTGAAATTGTCATTTCAACACAGGGAGCCCGGAGCCTGGGGAGTGACAGTCGGTGCTGAAGGTCTGTCCATCTATCCATCCATCCCCGCATGTCCACACTGCAGCTGAAGTCACTGGGATGATGGGACTGGCTGATGCTCAAGATGCTGCTGACATTCAGTTGTCATGGCTTCATTGTACGAATGCCTTCCCTCCACTGACACATTCAATGGTACTTTACAGGCACTGCAAAGAGCCAATCAACTGATACCATTGCACCCCCATGGGCACTTGTTCGGGACTGCTGATAAAGCCACAGGTTTATTCATTAGGTGAGCCATTGGGATGGTGGCTTGCCCAACTCTGCTCCTAACAATGCAGGTTTGTTTGTTTGGTCCACCCATTCAGCTATGTTTTTTTAAAGATTTGTTCTTTAATTGAGGTTATGTTATCTACATTTTAATGCCAGGTCATTTGTGTCCAATGAAAGATTACCTTAAGAACCCTGCCATTTACCATGCCAGTCTAAATACAAGCATCTGCAGAAAAAAAAATATACATAAAAGATGCATGAAGGAAAAAGGATGCAGATATTTTGCTTTGAAATCCAATTGCTAAGAAATAGAGTCTGCAGTGAAAAAGGGGGCAATATGAGCTTGGGTTAGGGAAAGAGACAGTGATTAGCTTCATTGTTTTGGGTTCTTTGAGCTTCATTGGTCCTAAAGAAAAACCCACTAATGAGTCTATTGAAGCCTGCCAAACTCTGGAAGACAACTTAAGTTGTGGTGCTTATCTGAATCATGGTATTAAAATGTGCTTATACAGAAAACAGCAAATGTGTGTCTTTAGTAAATGCTTTCCTGCACTAGTGCTGCAGAGAATGCTGATGACTTCTTATTCAAAAAATATGCTTTACCTGTAAGCACAGTTGTATAAATTGAATACTTCGGATTTTGGGAAAGCAGTCCACAGCAGAGAAGGTATAAAATGAGTGAATTCAGGAATGAATTTATGAAAATGAGTGCTACAGGAACCTTTAAAACTTATTTTACTGCTCTTTAAACAATGAGTTCAGAAGAAAGTTTGTTTTGCTTGAATTTGCTCAGGCTATATTTATTTTGATATTTGTCTTGATGCTTGATCAAGGACTTGAAGTGCGTACAACTAGACCTCAAGATCACAGTAAACTTTGCCATTGCATTAGTTATATATCAAAAGCTATTGGTTGCTAAATGCTCTACTCAGAAACACAGGGTTTACCATACAAAACTATTTCCTTATGGTTTTTTTTCCTGTCTGCTTGAGCTACTTGTCACAGTGCCGCTGCAGGAGAGGCTGCAGCAGAGCTAACTTAGCACCAGCATGCCTCATTCGATGGGGAGGGACCACCTTTAGAGGCTGAAAGCAGCTGAGGCAGTTGACCTGAGTGCCAGTTAATGTCAATTGTTGCCATCATTCTCTGGTATGGACACCTGCCCATTGGGAACCAGCCCAAGACCTCCAAACTAATTTGACAGAAACCACTGAATAGGCAGCAGCTGACAACAGTCTTTAGTTACATCCCAGCTATCTGAACCAGCCTGGTAAAAGCATTCATTAGGCCTTGTTGGCAATGATGAAGCACTGTATTCAGACCATGAAAACATATATATTGTAATGTAGGTAACAACAGATGTTCTAGTGATGATGTGAAGGAGCCTTGGAGGGCAATGTTTGTCTCCAGGTGAGACACCACTGACTTATTCCCTGTTGAGAGTCCCATCTACCTCCAGCTGGCTTTACAGTTTATCAACCAGATCTTACCCAGGTCTCAATCATTTAATCTGGATCTCCAGATCCAGAATTTGGATCTCTAGATCCAGCAAAATACAATCCCAATCTCTCCATTACCTCTGGGTCAGTTAGCAGCTTTTAAAATTACCAGATCAGACACCTGGTAAACTGTCTAGCAGGTCAGGAGAGACTTGAGGGGTGGCCAGACAGATCTGGCTCTGGCTGACAGGCTTTTTGTCTCTGTCACAGCCATCATAGGACAGACTTGGTAACCAGAGGCCTAACTCATATAAATGCTATGGCTCAGACAGACATCCAGCTTTAACTTGTCAAAAAATGTACAGCTGAAAGATAAACCAGCTATTCCTTAGAGATACAGCATCTGGTAGTAGAGGATTCCTTTGTAATGCTTATAAATAAAATCGAAGTTATTTAATCCCACTTAGTTTGTGTGATCTTTCCCTTGTATGTCAAGGGCAGTGAAAGAGTTATTGTAATCAATCACGGTCACGCATCCAAAGGCTCCCAAGTTTGTTTCCATGTGTTTACAAGTGCATAAGGACTTGACTTCACATGGCACTACACCAATGCATCTGAAAAGGTTTAAATGAACCTTTCCTCCATTTCTTCCAGTTCTTTTTAAGCCAATGCATTTTGGTCTATAGATGAAGCCAATGATGTCCTGCAGGTTGCAAGAAACTCAATGTCTGAATTTAGGCACTGACTGAGTTCTCATCACTCCAGAATGAGTTAGTCACCTTCTTCAACTCAGCCTTACCAGATACTTGGGTTTAATCTGAATGGTGTGTGTTTTCTGGGTAGTTTCCAATTTCATGGGTTTCAATGCAATCTGAGTCCTTAAAGGTCGAGGTATAAATAGTATATTCTTGTGAGGATACTAATACATTGCCAAAGTGACGTTTCATGCTTCATCACTCCCAAACTCGTTCTGCAATAGACAACAGAAAACTAAAATATCAATTTCATTACAAGGAACACCCCTCTGTATCCCAAGAAGATGGAAACACCAGCCAGGTTGTGCATCTGGCTTTGCTTGCAGGAGAATATTTAGGCAACACAGTGACTCTGTTCCAAGAAATGCTTGGAGAGCAATGGGCTTGGACCCAGATAAATCTGCTCTCACTACTCTTTGTGCTATGTTTCTTGGGAAATTAAGAAAAGAGAAAGCAATGCTAAATGACTATGAAATAACAGCAAAACAATAGCAAAGAGCATCAGTGTAGTACAGTAAGGGTTTTTGCATAAAAATTTTCCACCACTTGGTATGCATATGTGTGCAAACACAAATATACTACAACATTGCAACTTTAGTTAGAGTAAGTATGGATATTATTCTAACATCAGCATCTGTATTTCTGGATGATTTACGATGCCATGCTAGTAAAAACCAAAACTCTCCAAATAGAATTCTGAGTCTGATTTTGCCTGCTTTGGATGTGTTGTGAAGCCAGCAATCTATATTGCCATCAGCAGGTTTTGCAGTAAGTTTTTATATGCAGTCAATTTTTACAAAAACAGGATAATTAGGAGTAAAACTTTTTCTGAAACCCCTGAACAGCTTTATCGGAGATGTAAAATCTTTTGTTGACTCAACTGAGAGGATAAAAGAAAAGGGAAGCTTTCAAATTTGGGAACATTTCTTAACATGCCAGCCTCACAAGAGATATGAACTTTCCTGTACACTTTGTCTCTTGCTCTGAGGCCATGATGACCACAACAAAATTATTATAAAACAGACTTAAAGAATTTAACTATTTTATTTTTATAGACCTAAAGTTAGGGTCTCTGTTTTTTGAAACAACCATGTACATTCTTGCTTAGAACACTGATGATTTATAGTGGTCATGTATTCAGATTAAACAGGCTTCAAGGCTATGTTGCTCTTCTGCTTCTTCCTGTTTTCTTTTCTTTTTGTATTTCATTTTGTCCTGAGAAACCTTTTATTTCAGTGGCTTTTTTCCATTTTGTAGACCTAAATCTTCTACTGATAAAATCAGTGAGACCTGTATCTGATTGTTGAAGAAGTACAGCAAAGCCATATTTCTTGGCTAAAATACATCAAGCAAAGGTTCTTGTGATTTTAAAGGCTGGTTCATGCAACAT
Source organism: Lycocorax pyrrhopterus obiensis (assembly GCA_014706295.1). Lineage (NCBI taxonomy): Eukaryota > Metazoa > Chordata > Aves > Passeriformes > Paradisaeidae > Lycocorax > Lycocorax pyrrhopterus. The sequence goes on from JACSVZ010000014.1 coordinate 61,844,610, forward strand.
TTTCTTTAACGGATTAACTTGCTTCTTCATTTACACAACTCATTACACTCCTCTACTTAAATAAGAAGTAAACACCATAATGTATCTCAGCTTCTTCACACGAGATCACTTCTGAATAAAGGAAATGTTTAGCTGTGGCAATATTGCAAAAATTTGAATGAGTGACAGGGAAAAATTTCTGTATACAATACTTAAGAACAGCCCTGGTGGTCCAACACATTTGAATAAATTGTATCAGAAGTCAAGTATTCTTATTTCCTCTTCCTTTTTTGACCAAGAAATCTATATCTGGCCTTAAATGTAGTACTGATAATTTTAATTTTTGTTGTAGCCTGCTAATTACACCAAGATGTACTCATGAATTGTTGAAAGAAGTTTAATAAACAGTAGGAAAAAAATTGACTTCTGAAACTCAAACTGCAATTAGTCCAGATTTTGTAATTTTTTTGCATCTGTAATAAATGCATTTTGTTTTGTTCAAAACTAGACATTTTAAATACATTATCTGGTTCTTTGATAAATAGAAATAATCTTAAGACATAAAAGACTTGATGGCATAATTTAGTTTTACCTTTCAAAAACACAAAGCCAAACCAAGCAGCTTACAAAGGAGGAATTTTGATAATATTTTTTTCCTGCGGATTAAAACAGAAAAATAAGAAAGAAAATAGGAGGGCAATGGAGAGAAAGGCAATAGACAAAGAGGGTGGAAGCATCTTACTATTCTAAATACTCTTTGGTATAACTTTTAATCTAGAATGAGAATTATTTGATGGGTTTATCCAGTAAATACCAAAATACATAATCAAGACAACAGAATCTTTTTTACTGGGGAATGTGAAAAACAGCTACTGGCTGTTAGCACTGTACAGTCAAGTAGTGTGCAACTGGCTTGCTTTGTTGTAGCAGTGCTAGCAGAGCCTCATAAGGAAAAGTAAGAAAGCGATTGTGTTAATAGCTAAGTTAATGCCAAAATAAAGTAGTATTTCTCCTGTAGGAGTAGCAGCTCTCTTGTACTATTGAATTCAGTGGCCTACAAGGTTCTTAGCAATGAACATAACCGGCTGTGCCTGGCAAGAGCAGGCAGCTTGCAGCACCTCAATACAGGCTCAAAATGAACTTATTTTTAATAGTTGCATGATTTTCCATTTGTAAATGGTGTTCAGTACTTTTCAGTTTTCTTGTAGCAGACAATTGTGCTGGCTTCTTGAACGTTTTGGGGTTGTTTATTGTTGGCTTGTTCCTGATGGTTAGCAGAAGAGACACTTTCAGGTTGTGTTTGAGGAACCTCAGGGCTCTGTTTTAGGCAGTTCAGCCTAACAGAATTAAGCCTGACAAGTTTCAAGTCTAGTACTTTGTAAAATAAACATAAAACAATGGTTTAGATTTCTAAGACAACTCCTGAACTGTGTGAGACTCAAACTTTCCCACTTGCTTTACACATCTATAAATAAAGACCATAAAAGAAGAGTACAACAGGATAAATCAACATGAATTTGAAATCCACTGCAGCATATTAAATGGTGCAGTCTCACTGAAAAAAAGAGTGACCCTGTGGCTTCTTGCAGTTTGAAGCTAATTGTTTTCGTCAGGATGGGAACATCTGGAAGTCCACTGCAGTGTCCCACCAGCAAGGCTTCCGTAACTGAGCTGGCTTGCAGAGAATGAGCCCACTTTGTAGTGACACAGCAGGCTCAGACACCACCTATTCTGCTCTCCAAACTGTCATGCATAACAACTTCATTGTGCTAAATTGAACTTGAAAGCAACCAAAGGCTATGAGAAGGAGAGGCTATGAGAAAAGCGTGCTGTCAGCACTGGCAAAAGCTGACCTGGAAAGCAGGCTCAGAGATGGGAGAATAAAAGACCAGGACCCATGAACATAGCATATTGTTTCATGTTAAAGTATGATTCCCATACCAGCGAAAGTAGCAAATGTGATGTAAATTTATTTAAATAGATTCCACAGCTTAAAAGTTTGCCAGCCCCTCTTATCCAACTTTCCCAGTGCTCTGATTCTTTACTTACAGTCGGAATATAATGATATATAGTCATCATTGTAACAGCTTCTTTGCAGAGACACAATGATGATTAATAGCTAGCAGCAAATTTTCACATGGGCTCTGAAGCACTATGGCATTAAGCAGCCAAACACTCCCAAATCCCCCTTTTCTGTTCCACTGAAAAGTACTCTCCATGTAACTTGCAGATATGGACAAAGCTTATCTTAATTCCAATCAGCTTTTCCTCATTCAAAGAAACTTTCTCTTTTTCATAATTGATTCATGTGCATTTTTCTTTCATCTTTCACTGAGCCTGAGACTCTTCATTTTACTGGGTGGAGAGAGGAAATAATTTCAGTAATAACTGGTTTTGCTTTGTCTTTCCCGCCAAAATATATTTTGAGACTTTTCTTAGTTAGTTGAGCTAATGCATATTAAAAAGACACACAAAACTGAAAAGGAAGCCTTAACTTTGTCTTCATTGAAAGATTATTAACCACAAGCACTGAGAGACGGGCTCAGAGAAACAGTTCTAGTTGTGTAAGTCAAAGACTGGAGAGCAACAACAATAAGCTGCCTCAATTTATTACATCAATTGCCATTCCCATGAGAAGCTTCGTTGAAACTGGAATAAATTCACTTTTCCTTGCAGAGTTATTTCAAAGATAAGACTTTGAATAGATATATTTAATCAGATTTATTTAGAAATACCTACAAATGTCCTGTCCACGTTGATGGAGAAAGAATATTTTTAGGGGAGTTTCAGTGTTCCTTTCAACACTTTTGCTGTGATAAAACTACACTTGGAGGGAATAATGCTTGATTTACATCAGAATAAGCATAGAGCAGATCAGCAGGATACAATTTTAGGTTTTAATTATGGTAAACACTTTTAAAGAGAAAGGAAAATTTGCACCAGGGCAAAAAAAGCTGAAATTTACAGAGAATGTCAGTTTTGCTGCCTCTTTGGAGAAACTTACACATTCTATAACTCCATGGATGTATCACATACACTGTTAATTTTAGACTTTGCATATTATTGGTGTTGCACTCATAAAATGATTATTTGATCTGTCCAATCCAGGAAAGTATTCCTTGTCCTTTGCATATTAGATATAATGTAAATGAAAATTGACTTTGAAAGTAACATATTATCTAGGAATAAGTAGTGTTTGTTGAAATTATTTCATAGAGCATGTGAGATGAAGAAGTAAATACATTCATCACCAATCTTCTTTTACATGAACTTTAAGAGAACACTCTGGTCAAGCTGTCCATAAATTTGGTGAGTTTATTGTCCAGAAGTTAAAATGTTCATCCTAACTTTTCTCAAAATAAATTATTTTGAAAGAATGAAAAATATCTGTGAACATTTTCAATTGTTTCTTGTTCACAGAAAATTTTTATTTGTTTTGTTTCAGGGATGAAATTTTCTAGTGAGATGAATGGCATGGCAGATTTGGTTTATGATTTTCATCAAAATTTTCTTAAGATTACTTACAAAATAACATTGCATATCAAAATCTCTCAAGAGATCAGATTTCTACTCAATTTCTTTATGTTTCTGTCCTTTGTAAGCATGTCTGCTCCTCCTGTGTGTTTCAGAGATTTTTTACTCTGGTGTAAAAAAGCAGAATTATGGATGATTTAATATACATGACCCAAAACTTGAGCCAGACTCATAGGATTTTTGTCAAGTATTATTAATGAATGCTCAGCGAAGTAAAGGTTGCATTACTAACCTGGGATTCTTCTCTTCTATCAGTGTGTGACTTTCTTTCTTCTTAACTGTAAGCTATACTGCTTTAAAGAAAACCCTGCATTATTTTCTGCAAACAATTCCACTTTTGACTTTTAACTGAAATTACTCAACATTTAATTGAAAGAGTTAAAAATAATGCAAATTCTAGTAGCTATTAGTGACCTGTATTGAATAACACTTGCATTGCTGTTATTAAAGAGGGACTATCATTGAAAATATTCCTGGAAAAGTGGAAATCTAAGCCTGCATATGGATGAAGGAGAACCATTCACTGGTTTATGGATCCCAGGTTCCTCAGTTGTAGTCACAAATTGATCCAGTGTACCCTTTGAACAGCATTTTGTATTTGAAACTCTGAAATTGCTGCAAAAAATGTAAAATCTTGGGTAGTTGGTGAACTCCCAATTGTGTGTCTGAGAAGCTTTTTGTGTGTTGTTTATTCCAGCAAATACATAGAATTCGTGCACACTCCCGATGGCCTCAGACAATGGTATGCCAATAACTGGCATGGAGGGCTAAAATCACAGATGTCACACCCTTTTCTGGACATGTCAGCACAAGCACATTAAACATGTCAATGTGTTCATGCATGCTAATATATGCTTTGGAGGACAGCAGAATCCCAGCACAGCTAGGGTTTCACAGCATTTGTTCTACTGTTTGGTGCTGTGTATGTAGAAGTTTTGCAGAGGCGAGCTTTAGGTAACTGCAGTGTTAGATGGGAAAACTCCTTTCACGAGCAGGCCCTAATTATTTGTGGTCATAGGTTTTATTACGTAGTTTGTTAAAAATATTAGATAGATATGACCCAAGGGCACAGCCAAATATTCCTAGTCCTTGCAGACGTCTAGTTTAGAATTTCAGGCTTGTATATCCAGAGTACCTTATGCTCTGTCTTCTGCAACACAGTGAGTTTCTAAGCCACAGACTTCCGCTCTCTTCCCTCACTTTGAAGATTGCTCATTCCCCTTCTACCAACAATGGTGAGATATTTTCATATGCACCAAATCTTTCCATGGTTTCACCAGCACACAGCCCTACTCATACCTGCACCAGTATATACACCTGAATGAGTACAGCAGCTGCAGGATTGCAGGTTAAATCTAGGAAAATACTGCAGCACGGTCTAATTTTGCCATCTTTACTCACATTGCATGGTAACTTAAGACTTAAATGGAAAACCTGCTGTAAGTTACTAACCATCAGGAACAGGGGTCAGAACCTACTGCTTCCTGGTTTTGGGAGGTAAAAAGTGATCATTTTGTTTCTTCACTCTTGTTTACACTAAATATATTCCTTTCATATCTCTGCCTTCAGCCTTATTAATTTTTTCTGCTTTGGCACAATTTTAATACAGATATGTAATGTAGGTTCATCACAAAGATGACAGCCCACAGAATAAACAAGTTCTGGGAATTCTTCTGCCATCGAACCTGTTCTCTCACATGATTCTTCTTTTTTCTCTGTGTTTTTTTCCTAGAACCTAGAAAAAAAAACCCTCATTCTTGTTCCCTGGACAGTCACCTTGACTGCCTTTTTCTACAATCCTTGAAACTCTCTTCTGCTGAGTTCCAGGACATCAGAGGTCTGTATCTAAGTCCCTGTTTTGCTTTGGAGCTGCCTTCCAGCTCACTGTCTCTTTTTTGAATTTGGTGGCAGCAAATGGGCTTGCCTATTTTCAGCAGCCTTTAGTCACTTCTTAGAAGATCATAGCATTAGATAATAGCGTCACTCTCTCTGCGCATTGAAGATGTCTGACCTGGTGTGCCTACTAAAGTGATGTAACTCTCCCTGTAAGGCCACACATTCATAAGGAAGAAGAAACTGTATTGTTCAGGTCTTCCTATTTTAAATTACATTTTCTCATTCCACGTATACACAGTTGCACATTTCCAAGTTAGTCTGTTTTATTATCCAGTTCCAGATCACTTCTTGTTTCCTCTGTGGGCTGACAACCTTGTGTTGAACCTAGATTTCATATCTGTATTAAAATTGTGCCAAATCTTCTGAACAAATGCATTCAATTGTCTTGAGAAACAGCCCTGTGAATACATTGGCATTACATTTTGTGCTTAATCGCAGCTGCAACAGCCTCTCTTAAACAAAGGTTCCCAAAAGCTGCGAAGAAAACCTACTTCCATTCAAAGTCTACTCAAGTATCCAGAGCACAGCTTTTTACTTCTAAATGTCAGCTCTGAAAATAATGAAAGATGAAAAAGTCTTGCTGAAGGTTTACCTAGAATAAGCCCCCATCTTCCATTTTTTCTATTTTTATTTTTGCCATAGTTTCTGCATATTATTTAGGCCATCAGTAAGAGCAATAGGTCATGATTAATATCACAGACACAGGTATCCCATTATACCATATTTCTTGAACTATATTTATGGATCCTTGCTAACAATTTCTCTTAGTTGCTATGCAGGCAGATGGTGCTTTCTTGTCTAGAATTCCACTCTTCCTGTCTTCTCTTACTTTCACTTTTAATGTTTTACTTTCTGACTGTCATGGATCACCGACCTTTGTATGTTTATCCAACAAAGAACCTTCTCAGAAAGGAATCTTCTCCCAAGTGTAGTAGAACTTATTTCTCCATAGTCTTAAAGCAAACAGTTCTCAGCAAAGAAGCACTTTGTACCCCTTAGGAAATAAGAAAGCTAACTTGTTGTCCATTAGACTCAGCACATGCTGCCTCTTGCCTGAACATCATGCAAAACAAAGCTCAGTAAAGAATGGGGTATAATGATATGAGTATCAGGATAATGATATGATATCAGGAGTCCTGGGTGTATTGTGCTAGCAGAGGAGAAAAGATGCAGAAAGGACATGGAGAAGATATGGAGTTTCACAACTGATGGTAAGAATGAAGATAAAGCAGATGGCTTCTGGAGATACCAAAAAGAATTACTAGGATTAGGATACAAAGGCATCCTTCCTTCATCAACTCACAGGAGACAATCTGTTCACATGTTCACATTCAAAGGGATTTTTTAAAGTTTTGAGAGGCACTGGAAAATTGGAGCAGATCCACTTTGGGAGGAACAAGATGATCATAATGCTGGGGAACTTGGCATATGAAGAATGGTTGAAGGAATTGTGTTTGCTCTGCCAGGGGATGATGAAGGTCAGAGGATCAAAGAATCTTGTGTCTAAAATGTATTTATAGAGTAGAAGCTGGTTTTGCTTCACAGTGATGTTGCAGTGATTGAGTCCACCATGGGATTGGCCAGGGAGCCTCAGGGCCCCAAAACAGTGGAGGTCCACTGGTGGGCAGGCTCAGAGATCTAAGACCACCCCCTTTTACCCTTTTTAAGTCCATGTTCTAGATAGTTCTCCTTTCCTTGATACCCCACTGGTTCCCAGGTGCCTTGTTCCACCCCTCACCTTCCCCAGTGGTCACTGTCCTGTCACCCCACATTCTCTCCACCCCCCAGCCCCCATATGATAGGTTCTGATGTTCTGCCCACCCCCGGTGCCAATCTGGATAAAACCCCAGACCCCTCAGTATTCTTGGTTCTTTGTCCCTGGATCCCTTTGAGCGGGGACCTCAATAAACCCCTCAGAACTCCATACAAAGGACCCTTCCTGCCTCTTTGTCCCCGGTGACGCTGCAGGAGCTCTCCGACTCTGTGTGTGTGTGTGAGGGGCTGTGAGTATCCACCAACTCCGGTGTGTCACAGCGTCTCTGAGTGCGTTTGCGCGGCTCTCCCCGGAGCTGCTCCAACAGGGACACGATCGGGACGGACATGATGCTCTTTCCACCCCCCCCCCACTCATGCATCACATCACAGTGATGCATGGTGACAGGACAAGAGGGAAAGTATACAAAATGCTGCCTGGATAGAAGAAAAACATCACTCAGAGCACTCTAAGATATTGGAACTGTTTGCTCAGGGAAGTGGTAGAGTCCATCTTGTTGAAAATATTCATGTCTTAGTTTGACAACGCCCTGGATAACCTAATCTAAAGACTAAGAGGTTTGGGCCAGATGATTTCTAAAGGTCTCTTCCAACCTAGACTTCTCTATTATTCTGCATCTCATACTAGATCTGAGTTCAGCATAGGGTAAAAATCCTAGAATAAGGCTAATTTTAAAGGCTATGTTAAAAATTAGCATACATTTAGCACTTCAAAACAAAACATGCATTTTAAAATTTTCTCCTTTTAACAAGGATGAACTGTTTGGCAGTTTTTAAACAAATACAGAGTTCCAGTCCAATGTGCTCAGTCCTTCAGCCAGCCATTCTCCACTCTCACCTCAAATCTCTCTGCCTTCTAAGTAACTCTGACAACCTGTCTGTCTCAGATGTCTATCTGTCAATCAAGAATAAGATGCCATGAACTTCAGTTAGCATAAAAGAGTGACTTGGACTAAAACGTTTATTGCAGAAGCAATCAGAAAATATAATTTTGTAAAAACTGAATTTTAATTGTTTTGATTGTATTCCACTGTGGCTGGTGTCACTAAACATCTTTTATTGTGCCTCCTCTTTGCTTCTGATTGCTCACACCCGCTTTGAGTTGTCCAGTATCTCCTTTGTTAGTTTTAATCATCAAGTCAGCTAGCACTTCCATTTTGCTGCCTCTTATTTCCTCCTCTTTATATTATCATTTGTCCTAAAACAGTTCATCGGTTCTCACACCTTACTCCAGTGAGGTGCTTTCAACCCCACCTCTACCTGGAACTGATCCTTCTCTGTGATCTTCCACACCAAATCTCTTTTCTCTGTTGATCTCCACCCCTTGTTTGTGCCATTCCCAAGACTTACTATTTGGCAGTGCCTCTCAATTCTGCAGTGCATCTGCTGTTTTCTTCTGACAGAGTAACACTTACTTGGATTATTGTCTACAGGTATAGGGTCTTTTATACTGTAAACTCTTGATCAATTCATCATTAGTTTTTGCCTTCTGTGAGATCACAAACACTACCTTACATCTCCGAAGTCTCATGTTCTTTTTGCCATGGAATTAAGAAGGCCAAGTGATTTCTCTCCTCTGCATGTCTTTTCAAATTTTGTGTTTGTTGTATCTGTAGAATAACTGTGCTTCTGTTCCCTGTTCAAGTGCTGATTTTACAGTCTTTTCTGCCTTTCCTGCAGCTTCATGTCTTTCTGTTGTTGACTCCACTTGAGGATTCATCAAGTTCTTAGAATCATAGAACCACAGAATGATTTGAATTGGAAGGGACCTTAAAGATAGTCTAGTTATAACCCCCCTGCCATTGGGTGTTCTCCTTTCCTTTTCATGCCCAATCATGTTCTTCCCTGTTGCTATGCTCTTGTCTTCCTTACTAAAATCTTTGCTCTGCTAAATTCTTTGCTCCTATCCTGTTGTCATCTTCAGGCACATGATATGCTCTCAATGGAAAAGAGGCTGGGCAACAGTCTTTGGAGAAGATGATTGGAGCTTCTGGAGGACTGTCTGATCTGCTGATGACATCCTCTTGTGCTGGTCTCCAGGCCAGGATTCTCACCCTGGTACAGAGCACTTCAACATCTGATCATCTCACCTCTCTCTGGGATGAACTCCTCTGTTTACTCAAGAAAAATCCAAGAGAAAGACATGCTAATGGTCTATCTCTCTCTGTCCTGGAGTAGACTTTATGTCTCCAATCCTTTTTCCTAATTCATTTTTTAATTGAGTAGTGCTGGTTTACCACCTGCACAGCAGTTCTTTCAAAGCCACCTTTAGAATGGCACTTCCTATTCGAGCTTTTCTTCAAACAAAGCAATTGGCTGTGATCTCCACAATTGCAACAATAGCAATTTTAAAATAAAATATGAGGCACAGCCTCAGCTACAAAGTGTCTGGCTGTAATAGTTTTGGTATGACTTAGATCAGCCTGAAAATTTTTTCAAAGACCTCTATCTGTCCCATGGGAACCACTGCACTGGGTAAAGATCAAGGAAATACTTATGTATTTTGCCCTGCCTTACCCATCAGGTCACAATCCCTCCCTAGCCAACCACTCCTACAATAACAAATGGTAAATGTTTAAATGGTGGCGTAGCACACAAAACCACTGCAGCCCGACCTGTGGGACATGATTCTTGGAGTAATATTTTTGCTCAGTTATGATCACATTGTCATAAATGCAATTAATAAGAATATGACCTCATACTTTCAGCATCCCACCAGAACAAAGATGCATGTGTAACTCAGGTTTTCTGTATGAGTGTGCTGGTTTGGCCAAAATTTAGTAATATATCTCCTGAGAGAAAACCAGGTTACAACCACTCTTCTCCCCACAGGGTTCGGGAAAAAAGGAAATTTTTCCTCGAAGGAAAGTGAAAGAGATAAAAACTATTTATTTTAACAAACACACAGGAAAAGGATAATGATGCTAAGTAATGAAATGAAATCTCTTGTTATAGAGAGAAACCTGGGAAGATTTCAGAATCCTTCTGTAGGTGTGGTCTCTCTCCTCCGCGGAGCTGGTTGGTGAGGGCGTGGGCCCACCCCCCGGGCCTCGGGGAGAAAATTCTCTTGATGTGTTCTGATGTTGTTGAAACAGTTCAGAAGAGAAGAAGGGAAAAAACCAAAGTCCCAGGAAACAAAGTTCAGCTCTCCATCTCACGCCAAGAGGAAAAAAAAAATGGCTGGCTGAAGGAAAGCGAGCAGGGTGCTCCTTCTCCGCTACCCACAGCCAGAGAACGCAGAGGAGTGTAATCTCTGTGTCCTTGAGAAGCTGCTTTGAAAAGTTTGTTTGATTTTTTTTCTTCAAGCTCAGTTTAAAGGCACAGAAAAGGCACAATATTACTTTTTGGGCATAGAGCATGATACGGGATACACATGATAGAGTCACTCTAAGACAACGAGTCTCAGCTTTCTTACATCAGTCTACTCTGGCAGCTCCTGAGGACAGAAAGTATCTCTGTTATAATTCATAGATCCAGTTCAGGAATGAGGCTGAATAAGGCTTCTTCACACAAGGAAGAGGAGAAAGAATGGAAGATGGTGGGCTGTTGGGCATCTTCTCTTTGAAAAGGGAAGAAGAAAATGTGAAACATAAAGTAAAAAGTAGATAAAAAAATGGTTGTATTTATCCAGCCTGCTGAGGATGACAGCATTTCTTCAGAGGCCAAGTTGGAGAGGAGCAGTCCTGGACTCAGAAGGCTTCAGTGATCTGTCCATGAAACATCACAAGGAATATCACCTGGAAAAATGATTAAAGAAACTTAGGTCATGTCAAATACAAAATATATATAAACATATTACTGAGGAAAACAAGGAGTATGTAAGTGCTCCTTATTTGTACAGGATGTTGTACAGGCTCTCTGTGCAACAAAAAAATCCACCATCCACATGGATAAGGATAGTTTTGCGTCAAGGAGGAATTTAGTTTAGGGACCAGAAATCCAAGAAAACCTATTTTATCATAGTTATGAAACTTTTTGTTTGCTTACTTAGAACTGACAGCATGCTAATTGACCTACAATACATGAAAAATAATCCTTTCTGTTAACTGGCATCAATAACAATAAAATTACAGCATACGCTCATGGAAAACAGCCCAAAAATAGGAATAAATTTGACATAAGGGAAGGTGACTATTTTCATCTTCTCATGTGGCAATTACAGTGTAAGTGCCTTTTTAAGATGGACTAAAATGAAAAGTTGGGGCAGGTCCAGTTATATTAAAAAATTCTGGTGATCTTCAAATTCTCTTTCTCTGAAAAGCTAAGGTGAGCTGCTTATTGAGCCAGCATAGCTCACATAGTGAGGGACAAGAGGGAACTACTGTGCAACAGCTTCCATGTGACAAACCTCTACCATTTGCCCCAAGGAACCAAGTCTGAACCTGAAATATGCAGAAAGGCATGAAAGGGAGACAAGAAAACCTCAAGAAAAACCTCTCAACCAAGAAAACAGAGTAAAAAGCTTTTCAGGATCACAAAAAAAAACTTGTTTGAATTTGTTAAGTGCTAGTTCATGAATGCAAGATATGCAGCAATCTAAATTGGGATGGGATTCAACAAAGGGTGATGCCTTGAGGTGGCCACCTAAAAAACAGAGACTAGACAAGAATAAGAGAATAAAAGTAGGTATTTATTTGAAGGGCCTTCAAAGGTACACCTTGGGCAGTCAAAAGGCTACACCCAAGATGGACTCCGGGTCACGGGTTCGTCACACTTTTAGAAGTTTGGTCCATTTGCGTATCAGGGTTGATTCTCCAATTATAAGTTCACTTAATGAAGTAATTACCCCAAGTTTGCCCCTCTTCTCAAGGCTTTAGTTTACACATTTTGGCGCCTGGGATAATCTAGGTGTCCGTGGAGAGCAAACCCAGAGAGAGTTTGTTATGTCTAACCAGCATGAGAGACCAGTAGTTAACAGGCCACATGGAACTTCGGGGTTACACACTAGGCAGTACAGGATTTGAAAAGTATAAAAGTTAAAACCTAAGGCATCATTAAGGCATCAAGGGTTATGAAAGTGAAACATTTCCTGCAGTTTCTGTGCTCATTTTGTGTGCATTTTCTGCTTTTCAATTGAAAAATAAATCTTGAATTCATGCTTGAGCCATCTTAGGTTTTTGTTGTGAAAAATTTTGCTCTGATCCAGTGAGTTGCTTGTATTTTGGCAGCTCCAGGAGACAAATTCGGTGAAACACTGGGAATAATATAAAAATGTAGTATCACTGTCAAGCTATCAAAAAAATCAAACTTTCAATACATAGTTAATAACACTGCAATCTACAAAAGTGCTATAATATATCATGTCCAAGACATGTTACAAATCCAGTAGTATTTCTGAACAAACAATCTCTGAAAAAACAACCTTTCATCAGAAATCCTGGTAAACACACACCAGAGAACACATTAAAATTGTAACAGATTCTACTCTTAAATCTCATAAAATTGCCTATATTTTGGTATTTCCTCTATTAGTTCATATTTCCCCATGAAAATATAGCAAAGTCAAAACCAAAAAAATCTTGAAATCTTTTTTATGCTTTTGATAATTTCTTCAGATAACGTTTAATTTATAATAACTCTTTGAGCCATGTGGAACAGAGTATTTTTAACTTTTCTTTCTCCATACCCCAAGTAGTTGTTGAAACAAAAAGAAAGCAATTGAAGTATCACCTACATGGTAGACAACTGAATTTGTTGCAAGTTAATCTACACATGCCAGGGCATACAGTAAGGTCTCTGTACCTCTTTTAACATAATTGCTTATTGGTGACATTTTTAGTTGCACAATTTAAAGCTTTGTGTATTTTTTGCTGAATTATTAAACTTTTTAAAAGAAACTGTTTATTCTGTATGAACTGCAGCTTTTGTTTCTTGATAATAGTATTTCTCTTTTAGGCAAAATATACAAAAACCACAATTTCCCTTTCTATTCAAACATTTTAATAGAAATTCATCTGAATGGGGTAATCTTTGCAAATTTTATAATCTTATAAATTGTTTATGTTTTCTTCTGCTTGTCAGAGTTCATAAGAACTAAGTTTAGAGGTATTATGATCATGCAGATGATTTTCTGTTGTATTGGAAAAGAATTACTATTCTGTCAAAAACAAAAGCAGTACTTAAAGAGGAAAGATTTATCTTTAGCTAGTTAGAAGCCTTTGAAGAGGTTAACTTTTTTAATTACATGAAACATATTTTTTTTTGTTGTTGCTTCCTCTCTTTCTCCTCAGGTTGTGTATAGTTCTTTATTTTTCCAAATGTTCACTGTTCTTTAGATTTTTGTAAAGGGAAAGGGGGGAAGGTGATTGGACCATGTCTGTGTTGAGAATTAGCTATAATACTCTATTGCTAAGAATGTAACCAGATGCTTAACTGAAATATTTGATACTCTGTGTGTCTTGGTTTGAAAGACAGGTGTCTGTCAAGGAAGGCAGGAGCGTCCCCTGAAATGGAAAATGCAACCCCCTTCCCTCCGAATTATTATAATTTTGAAATTAAGGGGCTTTCAGGCAAAGATATGAGGAATAGGAATAACAGTTCTTTACTGATATATATATATATGTATGACAAGGCAAACAAACAACAGTAACTATGTCAGTAACAGCAAACAGAACCACAAACCCAGTGCCAGCCTCTCTCGGCTGTCAGGCACTTCCCCCTTCGGTGCAGTTCCAGTCACAGCCGGCAGGGGCGCTGGCGGCTCCCGGTGAGCAGGGCGGGTGCGATGGTTCCCCCGCGGCTGCAGGGGGCGCTCTGGAGCGAGCTCGGGGAGCACGCGGTGATGGCGGCTCGGGGTCCCGGGAAGGGATGGACAAAAAGCTTCACAAACCCTCTGGGCGGCTGATCCCGGTGCCCGGCCGGACCCTCGGGAGCAGCAGGCTGGAACAGCAGGGGCAAGCACAGATCCCGGGTGGCAGACGAGATGTATCAGACTCCGGGGCTGCAGTGGGAGCCTCGGGAGGTCTCAGCCGGCAAAGGGTGTGCAGGGTTATAGCGTAGCGAAGGATCCAAGCGGCGGTGGAGGCAGGGCAGCTGCAGCCCGGCTCCCAGCAGGGCAGGGAAAGGTGGGCTTGGGAATCCCGGGTTTCTCCGGTAGAGGGAAAGCAGCTGAAAAACAGGAACCTCCAGCTCTGACCAACTCCTTCTGAACGCTGAGAGCACCAGCCAGCCCCGCTGCCCCCACCCCCAGGTGAAAAACAAGTAGCTAGTTGGACCCCCCCGCCCTCTGTGGCCGGCCCTTTTGTTCTTCTTAAGCACCCAGTAATTTGTCCCCCTGGCAACATATATGGGGAAAATTCTTTAAGAGAAAGAGAAAACAGGAGAACTCCTAAAACCCCCAACACTGTGTTTCAGTGAAACGCTCTCTTTAAAATCACAGATAAAGCAAGGTCAGAGGAAAGGCATTCTTTTGAATTATGAAGTGAGGAACTAATCTGTGTACGTGTCTTTGAGATATCTAACTACCCACATAGGAATTAAGCTAAAACTGGAGCTAGTTTCAGGTTTAATATCTTTCACTGAAAGTTTGATCTTCTGAAATGCAATGCAAAGTAGAACTCACAAATGGGGATTTTGTTTTGTGAGGATGTAACTGCATTGGTGTGGTAGGTTGAACCTGGCTGGATGCCAGATACCCATCAAAGCCACTGTACCTCTCCTCTCTGCAAGTGGGCAGGACAGAGAAAATAAAACAAAGGGTTCATGAGTTGAGTTAAGGACAGGGAGAGATCACAAACAGATTACTGTCACAGGCAAAACAGACTTGACTTGGAACTATTAACTGAATTTATTACTAATCAAAATCAGAACAGGATAACGAGAAGTAAAACAAATCTTAAAACCACCTTCGCCCCCACCCGCTGATGCTGTGGTCTGGGATCTGCCCAGGGAGGCGCAGTGTCCTTCCTGCAGATTTCGGGTTGGGCTGCTGCAGTTTACTCAGGCTGGCTTCACAGCTTGATGAGCAAGTTCCCAAGAGACCTGATAGCAAATGTGTCCGCAGAGGCAAAGAGGCACAAGAGGGGTTCTCCGTATGGGTTCCAAAAGATTTACTCCGTTGGAGGGTCCACGGATGAAGAACAGTTTGGGGGTAGGGTCCAGGGTTCTTATGCTGAGTGGATTAGGGGTGGAGAAAGGGAGAACAACCAATTAGGTGATACAATATGGGCGGAGCTATCACAAAGGTGACCAATAAGAACAACTTGGAGGAGGGAGAAGGGACAGAGAACCAATGGGGTAACGAGTACAGAAGAACTTTCTAGAACTTACTTATGTTAAACAGGAGCAATGCATAGGCATGAACTCATACATAAAACTGGATGTCAACCATGCACACCAATCAACAGCCAATATTAACAGATTGTGGGAGCCCACAACAGGTAAGGGGTTGGTCTTTAGATCTCAGTGCCTGTCCACCAGGACTTAGGGTCCTCGTTGGTCATGGTGGCCACAGCCACATGCACTGCAACACCTTCCTCCTTCCTGGGCTCTACCTCCTCCCCCCAGCGGCACAGGGAGAGAGGAACGGGGTTATGTTCAGTGCATCATAGGTTGTTCCTGCCACTGGTCAGGAGGAGGAGTCATTTCCCTGCTCCAGCTTGGGGTCCTTCCCACAGGAGATCTTCATGAACTTCTCTGTGTGAGTCCTTCCCATGGGTTACAGGTCTTCATGAACTGCTCCAGTGTGGGTCCCTTTCCATAGTGTGCAGTCCTGCAGGCACAGCCTACTCCAGCCTGGGTTCTCCATGTGGTCACAACTCCTACCAGGAAACCTGCTCCAGTGTGGGATCCTCTCTCCAGGGGTCTGCAAGTCCCTGCCAGGAATCTGCTCCAGCACAGGTCTTCCAGAGGATCACAACCTCCTCTCAGGCATCCACCTGCTCCAGTGTGGGGCTCCTCCACAGGCTGCAGGTGAATCTCTGCATCCCTATGAACTTCCATGGGCTGCAGGGGCACAGCTGCTTCACCATGGACTGCACCATGGGCTGCAGAGGAATCCCAGCTCCAGCGCCTGGAGCTCCTCCTCTCCCTCCTTGTTCACTGACCTTGGTGTCTGCAGAGTTATTCCTCTCACATATTCTTACTCTGCTTTTATCTAAGCATGTTTATAACTGCACAGTAATTTTTTTTTCATTCTTAAAATATGTTATCACAGAGGTGTTACCACCATTTCTGATTGGCTTGGCCTTGGCCAAAAGTGGGTCTATCCTAGAGCTGCCTGGCTTTGGTTTCCATCACACATGGGAAGCTTCCAACAGCTTCTTACAGAAACTATCCCCCTAGGCTCCTCTGCTACCAAAACCTGGCCATGCAAACCCAGTACAACTGGTCAGTTCAGTCCGAAGCCCTTATACATCCCTTTACCCTCCATTACTTTGTATAGTATTGCTGTAGTCAACAAGCAGAATTTTATGAAGACCTAAACATTGTTTACATAGACCTATGCATGTACAAATTGGCTTTGTGGCACTCAGTCTGAATTGTATTATTTAAGAGGGAGGTAGAGTAGTTGTTACTTGTTGGTTTATAGGACAAAATCTGAAGGTAAATAATACAAATGGTTTAGCAACACTTGTGTTCACACGCTACTCTCCAGGTACAATGGTTGTTTTGTTGGTGGTTTTGCTTTGATTCCTTTCTATTAGAGAGTGTCATAAACATTGTTAAATCAAGGTGTTTTTCTTTCACATTTTTCCAGGAAAAATATGGTCACTTGCTATTGTAATTGTGCTCCCTGATAGTGATTAAATTCCAAATGTGCATGCTATATGTATCTTAATTGATGTAACCATGTTAGTCAGTTATATGTGTTATGTATATGTATTAATCCATCTCCTCTTCAAGCTGCCTTAAACTGTTTGGCAATGATCCCAATCTCACTAGAACCAACAAAAATATTTTCACTTTATTTCATTCAGTTTCCAGCCTGATCTGTATGAAACCTGTCTAGGGCATCATAAACACCATGTTTTCTTTGACAACCAATACATTCAGGCTTTTGTTTGCTTTTTATTTTCTCTTCTTGTCAGCTTTGAGTCTTTGCTGTTCTGCTTGCATAGGCTTCACAGATTGTGCAACAGTGCAGCAGAATGAATGGTTAGACCCCTCTGACCTATACACTGTCGATCTCAACCTTCAGTTCAAATCCACCATCAGCAGAGGAAAGCATTTATAAAGGCATTTATCCTTACGCAATACCAAGGCAGAATGCTTCTCTGGGGGCAGAAGATACTAATTTCCTAGAAGGCTGAGTTGCTTCTGGACATGAAAGCCTGAGAAGTTTCTGGTTGCCTATCCAAGATTGTCTGTATCTGTGAAGTTTCTGAAAATCTCCTGAAGATCTCTGAGAACAACATGGATGTGATCAGCCCACACTAACTACAGGAGAAATGGGTAGGAGGCTGCTAAAGCAGCAAATGGCAGCTCCCTCTGCTTGCTTTGCTGGTGCCCATGTCCTGAAAATCCAGGATGTCCACTACTTCTATGATGAAAGGTCTAGTCCTTGAGGATCATCAGTACTAATACTAAGGAGACAAAAATCACAGTCCTTCTTACCGTCTCTGAAGAGCAATTTCAGCTCTCTGATGAGCTATGCCATGGCTACATCGTCTCCTTTGATCTGGTGCTGTCACAGGGTGATGAAGTTCAGTTTTTGCCCAATGATCAAGAAATCTAGATGTAATTTTATGTCATGGAGCCTGCTCATGTTCAGTCCTGGCTGGTTCTCCTCACCTACAGCATAACCTTGGCAAGTCTTGTGAAACTCTATGGGTCAGGCCAGGCCATCAGGCAAAGGCGGTCCAGTCCTACGGGACTTGACGCTTAATTCCTAAGAGTGAATACCATCCTTTCCCTGGAGGCTGTAAAGATATCTCTGTCTTCTGCTGGTTCATCCATGACAATGTGTGCGTAAAAGTGCTTTAAAACAAGCAAACCCAGTTTGATATGTTGGGTTTTCCCACTCCTTTCAGAATGATAACTTTAGGGGGCTTTTTTGTATTTAGAGGTTTTTTGTTTGCTGCCTTTTTTTGTTTGTTTGTTATGTGACTTTTCTTACTTTTGGCTGCTCCCTGGATGGGGGAGGTGCTTCAAACCAAGGACACACTTAAAATTGTGTCGTCTTTCTCCAATGACTGGAGAAGTTTTTCTTGAAAGTCTACAGCAGATTCTCAAAATCCTCCTGTAATCTCTGGGAAATTGTGGAGTGGAGAAAACATGCCAATAAAGCCAGTGGATATTCTGAAATTCAGGAATTTGTTCCCTCTTAATTCCTTGATATTGGATTTATTTTAAAGATTAATTTAGAATTTGAAAATGTATTTTCTATTTAGAGTTCAAGTTATTAGATTGTATCTGGGTCACATTATCCAGCTTTTCCTTGCAGCCATAAAGACTAGAAAACCAATTTTTAAAAAATAAAAACAGGATTTTCTATTCTGGTAATCGCCGAAGTTCTTATTTTCATACAATCAATTGGTTTCCAGAATTGCACTTCTTTCAATAGTGCCTGAAATATTGTCCAAAGCCAGCCAAATCATGGGAGTCAGACACGTCACAAACCAGGCTCTTAGTTAAAATTTATACGGATATGATCCACGTGGATAGATTACACATGGTAATCTTCAGCTAAACCACAGATGAAGTGCTACACAGAGATCACCTTGCATTCCCTGGCCATGTACAGACCAGGGGATAAATCCTACTCCCATGGGATAATTGCACTTACAGTAGTGTCAGGTTACTGGAGACAGTTAACATCACTTGGCCACACTGAAGAAAACAATAAGGGCCATTTAGCTCCAGATGCCGTCCAAAAGTCTGGGGAATGCATGTGGTCCCATCCCCAGCACATCTATATCTCTCCTCTCACTTCAGGAAGCAGTGTTTCCATTCTTCTGAGGTCACGGAGCAAAGTGGTATCACTACACAGGTAAGTAAATCTCTGAAATTCAATCCAGCAACCTGAGGGGCACTTCAAGCAGAGAATAAAGTGAAGTATGAAACAAGAAATCTGAAGTAACTATGAATTTTCTTGGAAGGAAAGAGTTACCTCTTTTGCCCCACAAATGTATAACATATATTTTAATTCCTTTGTCAAATACCACCTAAAAGGAGTAGTACATCCTCACAAAATGCCAGGGATCAGGAGAACTTTTTTGGAGAAACACAGTTTTTTCAGGGACAGGTCTTTTCTTAGAGCTGTGATGCATTAGGGTTTTTTTGACATAGATATACAAAATAGCAGAGATGGCAACATAATTTGCTATATTAATATAATATCATATGTACACCAGCTGGGTAAGGAAAGGATTTAAAGACAAATAAAATGTAACTGCAGACAAACTTAGCACATCAAATCTAACCCATGACTGCATAATACAAGCATTTAGCCAGAGTAGACTCAGTCCATTTCTAGACTTTCAGTGGTAGAAAAATGTGATTTTTTCAGAAAGATAAAATTTAGATTTTCTATACCAAAGGAGTGCTGTCAGCAGAAACAAAGAATCACTCCATTTTTCCAGATAATTCCTTCTGTCACTTAATCATGACAATTGCATAGTGAGCAGCAGAATTGAGATTTCCAATGAAAAGGAAGATTTGATTTCAAAAGGATTTTTTAAAGAGAAACATGCAACTCTATAGGTACATGAAGAACTAAAATTATGTGGTTTTATGAAAACACTTTAAAGCTGAAGAAATAACATTAAAAAGACACACACACTTTCTGTGAAACTTACTAATTCCCTTTTTTGCTTGTTTATCCTGATTCCTTTATCTTGGAAGTGGGTCATAACAAGGATGACAGTGCTGAAAGTCTCTTTATTTTTTGTGTGCAAGTATCCAGTGTGATGTCATTGCACTTTATGTACTATTCTCCATTCTCAGGAGAGGCTGAACATTCTACATAGTGAGGGCGAAACATGTCATGGAGCTGTTGCTAGAAAGGATTTTCTCCATCTACCTTTCTGGTCCCTCCACAGCTCCTGAATGTTTTGGTCTCAGCTCCAGACCTATTACATTTAATGTCATTACATGGGAACTAAACAAAAATGGGAAATTATTTTTCCATCCAGAATTTCCAGAGGAGTTGATAGTCTACAGTTAGGAAAGTATACACACTGTATATATAAGAAAAATAAGTGCAGATCAAGATAAATAGAGCAAAATTACATTGTTCTCATTCCTTCTTTCCTTCCCCTCTCTCTACAGCACTCTAGTGTCTGGAAACAATTTGGGTCAGAAAATTATAAATAGATGAACAACGACCTCCACTTCATAAATGTTTTAATACCCTTAGTGATGGTGTCATGCTCAGAAATTACATTATACTAACCATTATACTAACCATGTTTTTTTGCAGCTTATTGTACATTGACTCTGCTTGTAAGCATGAAGACTTTCTGTGAGTAGAGAACAAACGAAGCTATGTGGGATGCTTTAGCTTAGATTAGGCTAGATTCAAACCACCCTGGTCAGACAATTTGGCTCATAAAATTTATATTATACTGCAGTCTGCTAAAGACTCCACTTGTCAGCAATGAGAAAAACAAGTATTTCAAAATACACACCTTTTGGCCTTCCATTGCCACCCATGAACAAGAACAAAGAAACTGATCTAGACACTGAAATAATAAAATTCAGGTATGAATACAATGCAGGAAATATCATAAGATGAAGCTTAGGAGAAGACTTGGGAAAAAAAAGTTCTGGTTTTCTTCTTCAAAATTAGTCTTTACAAAATAAAATTACATACTCACATTATATTGCATATATTTTCTATACCAGAATTGTCACAACACCACTATAAAAGAAGTGAGGTTCTCCAATAATTTTAATGGAATTCTGACTTGTTGCTTAATTATGGCCTTTTTCATGCCAACAGTATTAATTGCACATTGCAATGTCTGCTTCCTCCCAGAATGAGACCCTCATTCTACATGACATTTAAGTTGGAAATATCATTTTTGGCTGAGAGGAGAGCAACCTGATAATGTGACAGAACAGACATGTTTGGCAAAAGCTTTTCATAATACACAGCAAATACTGAGACATCTTGTCTCAGATAACAAAAACAAAATTGTTACCTGTATTGAGTAAATACAAATAAATGAGGACTTTGCCGAGAAGTGACCTGGCAGGTATACCTGCTGTTGCAAGATACACCTTTCACAGTCCCAAGTTTCATTTATTTGAGGATGATCTATAACAGTCCCCTCCTAAGACACATGTGTACTCCAACAGCAGCAACAGCTGCTAAGCAAAAGAAGATAAAATTGGAAATCATCGAGCAGGGAGGCTATTTTTCTTTTTTAAAAGAACCAACATCATGGAAACACAGTAAATCATGTTATAAGAATAATCAATGAGCTAAATTAGGCACACACAAAAATACGGTTTCAACTCTAGTAATTTAAAAAAGGAATATTGAGCTTTCCATATGAACATGCTACATACACATTTTTATTAGCTCATCTCCAATAACAAGACTCTAATAATTGGTTGAAAAGCAACCTATTACCATTTATAGTAAGAGCGCTTGCAAAGAAGGCGCTGATAGCCAGTCTCAGCTAAGTTGTGCTACCATTCTTCCAACATCTGCATTGCAAGTGCAAACAGAAAATTAAACTCTAATTATTTTCAGTCTCACCAAACGGTTCCCTTGGAGACAACATCTTCCTGGTGGGCTACAGCAGCTGCATACCACAAGCCTTTCCAGTGGAGCCATGCTTGAGATGACTAGAGTACTAAAAAACCACTGTGGGTTGTGAGACGGGTTTGGAATGGGCCCCAAATCAACCGAACCGTTACAGCAGACTAGGTCCACCCACCCCTTAGGGTCAGGCTCCAGATCCTCATTGAGATCTGTATCTCAGGCAGGTACCACGTGTCCTGGTTGCTGTGGTCATCTGAATTTTGGATTTAAATCTACAAAATTAAAAAAGAGACAGAAGTCTTGGGGTATACTGCTGGTAGATTCTGGAGAAAAGGCCACATACAGCATAAGGTTCAGACATAAATCAACACACCTACCATGGCAGTATTTTGATTCTGCAGTGAATGAAAAGAGTTAAATATCTATGGGGTTGATTTAAAGCATCCAAACTAATTGTCTAAAGCCAAACAGTGTAAATATTCTTTAGAAGAAATGAAGGGAAGTGACTTAAGATTGTTTATATTTTCACTAGGAAACACCGAGCTAGCCATATTGCCAGTAATTTATAAACATGACACATATGGTTTTACATTCTAGCGAAATACTGAGAAGGATGATCTAGCAAAGGAAAACGCAATCTTAAAAGTTTAGATGAGTTTGCCCCTTTCATATCTGGCCTTCAGGAATGTAATGCACTTTTTTTTTTTTTTTAATTTTAATTTTAAAGTATGTCAGAGATCTTAGCTTACAAAATTAAAGGTGAATACAAGTAATCTAACAGAGATTATCTGTCATTCAGGTAGCATCTTTATATGCTACAGGGCAGTGGGGGAGATGTTTTAACAGTGGTTACGTTTCAAGGAGAATGATTTCTCCTGGGGAGACCCAGAGGTTCAGCATTTCTCATTTCCCATTCTAACATCCTATCTTTCCTTTCTTCTTGTCACACGTGGCATTACTATGTCTGAATTCAGCTGAAAACTTTGGTTCTTGTTTTATGAGGTGTATGGGTTATAAAACCTGTATTCAGCTGAAAGAATCTCTAAGGCCATCCAACACCATATCTCTTTCTTGTATTTTTCCTATTTTGTATTTAGCAATGAGTGGAAACTTTTACCCCCAAGGTAAGTTTCTCATGTTTTGTAATTAACACTCAGAACCTGCACTTTTTTGAAAGAAGAAGAATAAAGGCCTAAAGGGTGCAGTCAGTTAACTGTCTCTTGGTACACTTTGCTCTCAATTTATTTCCTTTTAATTGAGATCTTACTTATAATGAAAGAGTTGTCGCTGAGGACAGAGTGTTGCTATGTGAACACAGATCATTTTGCTTGGTTTTGATATACATTAGTAAATTACGGCAGATCAAATAGCTCACAGAGCTTACACAAGATACCTCATAGTCACTGTTTCAGGGTCAATATACTATGTTAAACTATTCCTTTTAAAAGACAGTCCCAACAGCCAACAAATGAATCCTTGAATGTTAAGAGATAAAAAGATTTAGAATAGAGGATAACTACCATATTTGCAAATAAAGTGCACACTTGCCTGTTTTCAAATAAGGGGCCAATTGCAGTGAAGTTGGAGTTTGAAAACACAGAACTGAAAGCTCAAAACTATAGACAGTGTGAAATTGTATTTTAATAGATAACATGAAGTTATAAGTGGAAAAAAAAGTTAAGAAAAATGAAAGCTATTAATTCCATTTAACATAATAAAATAGAAAACAATTGAATTTATGGCATTCCATGTTGTTATGTAATGGCTACTTGAAGTTTTAACTAAAGTTTGATGATTTTAAAATATTTTCTTGCATGTTCTACTTTAATTTTTGCCTAACAAGTGAGCTGATTCCTCACCAGTTCCAGAAAAAAATATTATCCATGGCATTCCTATCACTAGTTACTGCTTTTACTGTAAGTATTACTGCTAATGCTTACATCTTAATAAAATTAAAAGTTTCAGCAAGAGTTTAAAAATCCATTTATAACTCTTCTTCTTTTAACACCAGCTGGGAACTAAACTCCAAATAAGCCACTCTGTTTCCCTGCCCCTTCCAGTAAGGGAGCGACAACAAGGAAGAGGCTATGGGTTTGAAATAACAATTGTCTAAAAGCAGAAAGCAATAGGATAAGACATGCATGGTAACAACATCAGTATTAATAGCAAAATTATAAAAAAGAGAGGGTGTTTTACCCAAAAAGGGATATTCACCACTGGAAACAAAAAAACCCAAGTTGGTGAACACTTCCCATAGACTGTACCCCCATGGTCTCCAGACAAAGGCAACATGGTGAGGGGAGCTCCCATGGCTAACATTTCCCTGCCCAGCCCAAAACCAATGGAAAGCAGGAACAAATAAAGCTAGGTGGTCTGAATAGAGGTTGTGCAGCCTGTCCAGTGGGTGGCAGAAGGACCAGTTTGGCAGGGTTAGAGGAGACAGTCCCTCCACTGGAACAAGCCAGGTAAGATAGTGGCCTTGTGGTTCCAACGCACCAGCTTTTCCTGCTGAAACCATGTGCCCGGTGGTGCCCAGAATAAAAAACCTGGTCACACCCATGCCATGCTAAACTCTGCTTCCTTCCTCTGTAACCAGGACAATAACTTAACTTGTAGAAGTGATAAATAGAAAACTAGACTGGAAAATATGTAGATGCCTTTACAACTTGCCATGGGCCACACAAAGTAAATACTTCAGCAGCATATCAACAGTTCTGCTAAAAATTAAAATTAATAATCCCCTGTCTCCAAAGGTAAAGCATCCAATAATAAATAGGCCTACTTTAGATCTCAGTGTTATGGACAGAAGAAAGATATAATCATTACAAGCTGGTTGCTGCCAAAGAATCTGTGATTTTGACTTGATTGCATTTAGTGTGAATAAAAGGAGGAAAAGTTCAAGCCAAAATACAACATATACATCATATTTTCAAATTGAAAGTCTGAAGGGTAGACAAAAATGTAAGGATATGTTGGAGAAGAATGTTTAGAATTAAAGATGTAAATGAAAGTTAAGTGGTCTATATTTAGATAGCATCTATAAGACAGCAAAAAATTCTGATTACACAATAAGAGCAAGCAACACTATTTTTTGGACACTAAGCAGAAAAGTGAATACATCATACAAAAAAATTAAACATATGTTAAGGTGGGTCAACAAAGAAAATTAATTGCAATAAATATGAAAGAGAATTTTTGTGTAGGTCACCGAAAAGTTTAAGACATCAAAAAGAGATTTATGGTTTCTTGACAGAAATAAAGAAACAGATAAAAGGATTTTAAAAAGACTGACACAGATCTATAATTTTTTTTTAAAGTACACTGGGAATGAAACATACAAACACTGGAATTCTATTAGCAAAGACTTGTGATAAGCCTATTAGTAGACAGGTATCCCAGAAACAGCCAAAATAATTTCTGTTCTCCATTTGGAAACAGTAAGGACATTTTTATTATATAAGAATTTCCTTTAATGAGGTTAATTAGTACTTTCCAGTCAATTAATAGACATTAAACAACATCTGTCAGTAGGCCTGAATAACTTTAACCCAAGAGTCATAAAAGACTTAGCAGGTGAGAGCACTCACTGATGTTACCTTTTAATAAACTTCGATATATCAGTGAAATGCCAGAAGACTGTGAGAATATTGCTGGGCCAATGTTCAGAAAGGGCAAGGGGTTCTACCCAAGTAACTTGAGCCAGTGATGAAAATAGTTGCTTTGGGAACTAGTTGATATAGAATTAAAGAAAAGCTCAAAGCTGATTAGGGAAATTAGTTTTTTCAAGCAAACCTAACTTCTGAAAAAAAATACTGCTATTAAACTGTTCTCACCTCCACTAACAACCCCAAACGAATACATGGTAAATGGCTAGTGGGTGGTTGTTAAAAAAATTGAATATGAAAATACGGATTTTCTTCTAGAACATGAAAGGAAAAAGAAGTGTGCTTGTCAACATTTTCATCCACTAAATTCAGCTCAAAAATTGCTGGTGTCATAATAAACACTGATGAGGAATCAAATAAAGCAGTCTGCTTCACTTAATAAGAGGGTTCTGTTCTGATGTTTTAATACAGATGAAAGCTGCATTGTCTGCAAAATATGGGACCAGACCCTAGCCAGTAGTAATTGAGCAAAAGATCTTCGTGTCATACTGAGATCCAACATTTCTGTGACAAGGAAAAGGTGGTGCTATCCATGCAACTATAGCATCGTATAGGGGTAAACCATGTAAATATAGTTTAGTTGGGTACTTTTAAAGAAATTGCAAAGTAAGAACTGGAATAGAAAAGAGCTCTCAAAAATATTTTTATACAAAAGATAATGCTTTAAAGTGAAATGCTTGAAGACTCCATCTGTTCAGTTTACCAAATGACAAATTGAGTGGGGACTTCACTAGAATGTGTAACTGTCTCTTTGGAAAAAATAGGCTGGGTGCTGAAGGGCTCTTTAATCTAGCAGAGAAAGGCAAAGGATGGATCAGTGGTTGCAAACTGAAATCAAACAGATTAAAATGAGAAATTAGACACCATCTGTTGCCAGGGAGGCTGATCAATCAGACAAATTACCAAGGTAGGCTGTAGGATCTCCATCTCCCAGATGAAGACTAGGTGACTTTCGGAAGATGTGCTTCAGCTAAACACAACTAAGAGTTTAGTCAAGGAGAGGGGCCCTTGAGCTCATTGCAGAAGAGAACAGATGAAATGTAGTGACTTGTCATGCCGAAGGTCACAGTGGTCCCAGACTTAAGCTTTGGGAATTTATCAGTTAACAATAGTAAACATATTGTAATCTCAGTTGCAGTTGCAACTGAAGTAGTAATACAGTTTTTGAATTTTATGTTATATCTGAAATTTGAGGGAGAGACACAGCCCAGGAAAGTGGATTATCCTATGGGAAAGAGACACAAAATTTTGGGCCACAAAAATTATCTATATATTCTTCCAAGGTCGTCCACAACTTCCGCTTTAGGACTGGGGTGAGTTTAGGAGGCAGTTGATCTGAAGTATTTTTGTCACATATGATTCCCTGACATCTTATGGTGTGGTGCTACTCCCATAGACTCTGGAAGAGGACCTCACTAGCACTTGAGCCCCTTGTGTTTCTTTTCTCGCAAATATGCTATTTCCATGGAATCTCAGCACCTGCACCTGCACTTGCAGGTGGGGCCTTTGTACATCCTCTAGGTGGACAGGTATGAGCCCATCACTTCCTGTCCTTAGTCAACAACTTAATTGACTATGGCATTTCATCTGGAAAATAAAAAAGGCTGTTTATAAAATGTCTGTGGTTGGGCTTGAGACAAAAATTTCTCAAAATTACACTAGATGTAAACTTGTGTACACCTTTTCCTCTTTGACCTGCCTGTCACCTTTTGTCTAATTAGCATCCACTATCTAATATTTCTTAAACATATCTTAAACATTTCTAAGGAAACTTTAATTCCATGTATCCTGAAAACAACTGTGAGGAGATTAACCTTTTATAATTACAATTATTATTAATTTGAATGCACCTCTCCTGTAGCTTCAAGACTGGGGCACAGAAAGTATCTTCAATGAGATTTTTGTAGGGAGAAGTTATCCCAAAGCTGTGGAGTGGACATCAAATCACAGTGGGGTAAATCCCAGTTTTACTCCTCTGCTTCCTTGGAGCATCTTCTCAGTGAGACAGAAGGTCCACACTCTTGTTATCCCTACTGCAGTTTTCCTCCCTTCCTAACAGGGATGCAGAAACCCCAAGACATCCCCCAACAGGCTTAGAACTACAGTTCTAATATTCAATTCTTTGCTCATTTTAGAAGAACTGAGTTGCATATTTTCCTGATCATTCTGTAACTATTCTAAAAATAGAAACTCATTGCACGCAGCTGCAACACAGCACTGTAGATTTTGTCATTTCCAAATGCATACTCTTAGTAGTTGTATCTGCTATTTAAAGGACCCTTACTATGCACATTTATTTGCCTCTGAAAGCGTTTTTTTTTTTAGCTGAGGTGTGGAAGAAAGTATCTTACTAAAAAGAAAATGTAATTTTTCTCATGGTTTGAATTTTAAAAATTGTCATGTTAGAGAAAATGTTGTTATTTTAATTTAATTTTTCTATGCCACGCTTTAAGGAAAAAGCTCTTGACTGTTCTGTATTCCATGAATTTTCCTTTTAATAGAGCAATTTTTGTGTTGAATGTTTTCACATTTTTCTCTCTTTTTACATGACTTTGTATTCCTCAACCTCTCCTCCCCACGATAACTGCAAAATCAGCTACACAAAAAATAAACGAAATTGTGAAAGACTTCTGAGAATAAGCAAGATAAAACTATGGTGAAAACGGCTTTTTTTTTTTTGTTAAGCCTTCAAGGCATTAGGATTTTGATTCTTGCTCTCATACTAGTCTTGAGATGCTGGCAATCTTATTGCTCCTAGAATTAGTCACCTACAGTTCACCCCAATAAAATTACTTGCATACTCAAAGTCAAGCAAGTGCAGAAGAGTTTGCAGAACCAGGATCTTTGATAAGCAGCTACACACTAAACTGCAAGAGCCTGGGATGAAAAAATGAGTCATCAGCCCTCTGAGAACAGTGTAGATCAGCTCTGTGGCTGCTACTGTGGAACGTGGTCAGACACCAAAATTGCAAATGTCCTTTTCTCTTCAGTTTCCTCTCAGAAGAAGAGGGGTCCTGACATTGTGACATTTCTTTTGTGCTCTGACCATTGTGGTTTCAGACACGTGTAAAATTTCTCAGAGGAGATTATGGGTGGTCTGGTTAATCAGTTTTTCAGTTTGACACCCTGGTACATCAGCACAATTGTTTTGTAAAGGGAAGTCGCAAAAAATTACTCTTTTTGGATAACACGTGGAGGACATCAGCAACACCAAAGTGTTTATAAAATGTACAGTTGTGGGCATGCAGAACAGGAGAGCTTACTCTGAGTCTGTACTTCTGGAGGGCTGAATGTGCCTTTGGGCACCTCTCTCCACAAATAGACATTTAATTTTGGGGATTCTACCTGAGCACTGATCTTTTGTGAGGATGATGCTCACTCTACTATGAAGCAGAACAGGAGTGGCTCACATGCCAACTGGTCAGCAAAGGCTTTCATCCTCATTTCTCTTGTAACTTCTGCAGTTTTCATGCTTTTGCCTGAAGTATGACATGAAACATCTTCAGTTTCCTCTTCAGTTACCACACCGACCAACTCCTCTCCATAGTCTCAACTTCTCTTATGAAGTACCCGATCCCCAAGATCAGTGCAATCTTAATGAGGCATATTTAAAATAAGAAAGTTCATGTATGTTTTAAATCAACTTTACTGCACAAACTCCCAGCAAACAGTTCTTTGTCATGTATTTGTAGGATTTCACACTCTTTTGCATATAAAAGAAATTATCCAATGTAGAGTTAGTCTTTGGTTAAAATTATGCCATAAATATGCAGGGTGACATGGTATAAGTGATCTGATGCTACTAAAGAGGATCGTGCTTTCCACATTGCCTAATTTCTTATTGTATGTCTTCAGTGACCTGATGTTGTTAACATGTAGCTGGAATCAACATTTTACCTTCTACCTCCCAAAACACAGAGCTCCTAGGCAAGGAAAAATCCCAACATACACAGCTCCTAGGGATGTCATTTATTTGCAGCTGACCTTGCTCTTGTCCCTGGGGTGGGCCAGGGTGCACTGCCTTAAAATGGACTTCAGTAGGGTGGCACAGATACTGCCAGTGGCTAATTAAATTAAGGGTGTTCATCTGGACTCATGGGTTTAAATCAGAACTTCCTTGCATTTACAGATTGACTGTGGAAAAACATAATTATACAAATGTGTTTTCATGTCCAAATCAAGGACACAGACGTAATCCTTGACTATGTTACATAAACCCACACATATTTAATCAGTAAAAATGCAAGCCTATTTTTATGCTTTTAAAAAATAGTCTTTGCTTAACAAATATGTTTGGTTTTTTCCATGCCAAATACTTTGCCCATTTTTATAAAATACAGCCTCTAAAAACAGTCCTGTTGTACTCCAGGTACAAAATACAAATTACAATTCTTAACTTCTAATTTTTTTGGTTTTTGGATAGATATTGACCTTCAAAAGAACAAAAAGATGTTGGGTGTTATTTTCTTCTGTTCATGCTTTGTGCTATGTGTAGGGAATCCTTTGCCACTATTATTCCTAAGTAGTGGATTCGGGGCATGCATACTATAGCATATTTTGTTAACACATAAAGGGAAATATCCCAGTTTCCAAATCTCATCTATTGCACTTTAAAAAATTATATATGCTTCATAGGGAACAATGATTATTCCCATTGCAAAACTTTCATAACCAGTGAACACTGAAAAAAACTATTTTTGCATCATGAAAGTTCAAAGCAAAATAAGGAAATTAAATTATTTTCATCAACTCCGGCTATACCTGCTAAATATTTTCTAACCATTCTGAGAGAAAAACAGAAGGCTAACTTGGAATGAATAGAAACAATAATGGTCAGTAGCATGTGTTGCATGTTATATGAATGGAAAGTAATTTATCGCATCTGAAATAAAAGCTGTTTATTCTTGTGTTTCACTGTCTGTACCAATTCTTGAAATTTATCTGTGAAAAAGTGAGAAACTATACCACCATTAGCATATGAATACTTGACACATCAAATTGGCTGTACAATAACAGAGGGACATTTGCTATTTGTGCATGCACACAGACAAAGCAGCCATTTTGGGGGATAGAGGAAAAAAATAAAATTAAATGGTGTGGGTGTTTAAACCACTGTTTGTCTCTCCGGTTTCACATGGCAGTTTTGATCAGGGCAGCAAGGCAGAGTGGCTGGAAATTCTTAAAAAAATAAAACCTGAGCATGCAGGTTAAATGTTGACACAAACATAAGATGTGTTAAATTTGTATTCAGACGGTAGTGGATGAGACAGTGAAAGAAATGCAAAATACCGGTCCAGAATAAGCAATTTTGTGTGGTCTTTTTATGTGTGTACCTGGGGTGGAGGAGTAGAGAAACAAGGAGGTTGTACAGAAATAAACCATTGCCTGCGTACAGTTTTATTTCATGGCAACAGCATCGCAAGCCTTGGGTTTCTTGTGTGAAACTATTTCTCAAAGAGGCTGCATACATAATTGAGGCCCTATGAAGGGGTCTCAGTTGAAGTTGCCAGGCTACATTCATTCCAAAAGCAGAGCCATTTGTTATCAAATTTAAATTAACTCTCTCAGCACTGAGTTCGAAGCACAGCTTTGCACACTGTACATGCAATCCAAGGGAGAAGGAGTGGTGCCTACCTACCGACTGTAGTATTACTTTGCAAAGGATGGAAATCTTACCTGTGTTTAGGCCTGAAAAGCAGTAATCTATTACCTAAAAAAAGGTTGATTTCTGAGGTATATCATCATGCTTTGTTCTCTCTTAGAAGGCATAGTGATCTTTTTTCTTCTGCTCTTTTCTTTCCCTTTAAAAAAAAAATGGTGATTTCAGCTTTAATTTTGGAAGAAATTAGCAAATCAATATTTGCTGCTGTTTCTTCTGCAAGCACACTCTGGCTGCCTTCATCAATATATTTCTTTTTTTTCTTTTGCCTTAAATGGAGCTTCAAGTGTTTAAACATATAGATTAGCAATCCAAGATATTTGTATTTTTCAGACCCATGGCCTGCAAAGCTGAGTATGATCTCAGAGCTTTTACTTGTATTGGTAATCCTTATAGGTGTAACTGCAATGTGACTCTCATATTCAAGGGTTACTGACAAGAGAAAAGATAGCACTAATTGTTATAATTTTTTATTTATTTTCCTGAGCATCCCAGTGTGCCATGTTCTTTCCAAGAACAGGACACATGCTCGTGCCCCTAGGAGCTCATATGGCCATCACTTACAAGACATGGGACTTGAGATGCCATCTCTTAAGTAGCAAAAGGCAACCAATAAAAACTAACACCCAGAACCACAAACAGTTGTTCACCATAGCAATCTACTTTCACTGGGCTCATGTCCTACCCCTACTTGCTTTTAGTAAATGCTGTTAACAGTTGAGTGCCAATGGAAAAATATTTGTGGAAATCAAATTTCATATGCTGGGAAGAAGTCTGCTTGCTAGAAACTTGGTGCGCATCCTTGGTGGAGGTGTTGGACAGTCCTGAACTCAGCAGGAATATACCTATGCTTGAAGGTAAAGGTGCTTTGGCCCAGATCCTAAAGGTATTCTCTAACCCTTACTGAAATCAAACACCTTTGAGCTCCAAAAATAAAAGAACACATACAGCAGTTTATGACTTCTCCAGCCAAAGACAACTGATGAGTTCAGTGCACGTTTTTTTAACACTGCTAATGAAGTCATAGAGCAGGGGGGGAAAAAAGTGCTAAATAGAGCATTCCTAATTACCTGTGCTTTTACTTCTTGAAACAGAAGCTTAGGGCTTTTAACCTACATCTCTTCATTAACATAAGATGCTGATTTGTTAGAATCAAGTCAAGCATCTTGTAGCTGCTGACAGGTGTGCTGGTAAGACTGAATTTCATCTTTGTAGTCTGTGTTGAGAGAGGACTTCGTTTCAGTAAAGACTTTAACAATACTACCAAACACCAGGTTGTCACATTAAAATGACCTTTTTTCTAATAAAGGGACAAATTGCATTTTATTTCTCATGTATGTAATGATGTTACTCATTTGTTTAAGCAGTTAGCAGGTGACCATATCAAGTTGCCTACTACATTAGTGAATGATACCTTGTGTAATTTACAAATGTCCTCTGGAAAAGAAGAGGAAAAGATAAACTGGTTTAAAAAGTCATGAGAGTAAAGTTTTGCAGCATAATACCTGCCCTTTGATTTTTCTAATGGAAGATATGTCCATTCCAATCCCGACTAGTCCGTGATTCTGTGATACCACATATGCACATCCAATGCAGCCCTGAATATTATTCTAAAGCTAAAAAGCATTTACTTATTTAAAGATCTGTGCAGGTAACAAAGCTACAGACCTAGTAAATCCTGCCAGGCACTCTTTGAGAATCTTGTTCATATACTGGTGGAAGTGATGGACCATGCTTGTGTATCCATGACAACACTGCAACAAGCCAGAGCAGGGCCAGGTCTTTTCTTGCTCCAGCAATACCAGATTAAAAGTAAGAGGCTAAATTTTATTAAATAGCAGAAGCTTTTCAAAAGATAAAACAGAGTTTATGGGTCCATATGATAGTTGTTCATACTAATATACTTGTGCTATTTCAATGCTTTCATTAGTTTCCTCCATTGGTTGTAAATAATGCTGCATGGTGAACATACGAGGAAAGATAAAACTTTAGAGTTCATCCTGGACTTCATCAGTGTCAAGACTGAATTGTTAAAAATACCTGTCTCAAAGGGTATTAAATTGTATCATGCTATAATTTTTATTTTTTCTTGAAAGGCGTTACAGGTTCTTTTATATTTTTTGTTCTCATGCCAAATGCTTTGATTAAGGATGTTATATGATCCAGTGGATTAGTACTGTAATTGCCTATTTATATTTATAAATCCATGCAGTCTCTCAGTGTATTTGTGTTAGCTGTGATGTTGATATCTTAGACTGATATAATTGAGATGAAAATTATGTGTCTGTGGTGGAATTTAGACATAAAATGAAATTCAATTTTTTATAAGCCATTTATTTTCTTACTGTTACTCTTGATTGCATTACCATTGCCTTGAGAAAGGTTGTTCACTTTTAAGGTTTAGAAAAGCACCTTGAAAATTTAAATTAAAATAATTCTGTGCAAGAAAATCTATACAATAAAGGAAGAATTTCTTAGATTGCAGTAGGCTCCAGAAGTGAATTTATCTTCCTCTAACATCTTGATAAATAACATGGTCAAATTCTAGTGTAGGTATCTTAGTATTCATAGATTTAAATGATAAAAGATTTTGATTTAATATATCAGATGTCCTCCAAGTATATTGTATTTTCCAGAAATTTTCCACTAGAAGTTATGCTAAAATCCAAAGTACAAGATTAATATGATATCTATATTCTGATCACAGGATAAAGTTTTCTGGTTTAATATTAAGTGTGTTACTTTAATCTGTCAGCTGATTCACTAAAATTAGATGTGATTTCCTGGAAAAATTAGTAAGCCTTAGCTGAGACCAGCCTATCACCGTATATTAAAAAAATGAGGGTCAGGGTGTGACAGCTCTGGAAATTATACAGAAAACACCGATTAAACTGCATTGAGTAGCTGGCTTTCAGAAAAACAGCAAAAAAATAGGGGGTTTTTAAAGTTAATAAAACAATGTGTTTTTTCTCATTTTCTATCCTATACTTAACACACCATCATTGGCCGTCTCTTGAACAAACAAGAGATGGCCAATGTTGTCTTGGTAAATAGCTGCATCTGAAAGTACCTGCTCCTCAACTAGAAAACAGGCTTTGGTCTTCTATTGAGTGATTTTTGAACATCATACTTTAGGGTGATGCAGGATTGCTTACACACCTGCTGCTCAGGTGTGTGCCTACATAAATGAAGCTGTGAATTTGGTCGGGGTCTTATTGCTGTCTGGGTTAGCATTTACTCAGTCTGTGAGGTCAAGAAGGGTCTTGTGATAATGGCACCCATCTAAGTGATGATGATTTGCATTTTCAGCTCAAAAAGAAGTGGAAGACATGACAACTTCTATTTTCAGGCTAACTTAACAATGTGACATCTTTGTTGTTAGAAAAACAATCTTTTTCAGGATTCGGTCTTTGATATTGGTGCCAAATTTCCATCCATCTCATGCACAGACTCCTCTTTGCCATATCCTTCTCTTTTTTCAGGTTAGACTTTGCAAACCATTACTTTTCTGCCACCTTCAAATAATTCTAAGATGCTATTGTACAGAAATGTCAGAGAAAACTCCTTAAAAAATGGAAAAATTAAGACCTGCTCAAAGCAGAGAGCTCTGTTGTCCCCATAACACAAAGAGTTAGCAATGGAATCAGTCCCCTTTGGTGAGTGTTGGTCATTCTGGTATTAGCATATCAATATTTATACAACAGCACAAATTTCCCACACAAGTAGTTTCACTAATCATTGAGTTCTGATGATCCAGCCTGACTTGGTTTAAGGGCAACTTGACAATCCTGTCAGGGTTTCTCCCTTCTTTATACTAAATGAGCAGAATATAGCCAGATGGAAGAGGCTCAGAGATTTATTCAATTTTTACAGTTTTAGACAGAAGTTTGCCTTTTAGAGGGACTGCAGGGAAGAACACTTTGCCACTTAGAGGCAGGTAAAGAATATGACAGCCAGTGAGGGATGTAGCTGGAGACAATAACAATTTGTCTCACTTGACATTTTAGTAAGGTCCCCTACTGGAATTTGTTCAGACTGTGTAAAATGCAGATTAATCCTCTGAGCACATAGATCATTTTGGATTTCCTGGCTCTGCATGCAGAGATGATTTGAAACATTCAGGAATGGCCAGAAATAGGTTGGCCATGGTGATCATCTACACTTGGAGGGTTCACTTCTAGATATTTTTTCATCTAATCTGATAAAACGTGTCTTTTGGGTGCAGTAGGCTTGGGATTCTAGTTACAAAAGATTATAGGATTACTTTTCAAGTTGTAGGTAAGACATCTGAACCAGAAAGAATTTGTTAACTAAAGAAGCGGCAGGTTTCCAAGAAGTGGCTACGTTGACATCTGCTTTCCTAGTTTTGTTTTCACTTTAATAGACATGGTTATCTTTTTCTTATTTGGTATATTGTGCAGTGCCAGTGCATGGAACATCTGGAAGTGTTCAAGGCCAGGTTTGAACAGGTGCTTTGAGCAACCCGGTCCTGTGGAAGGTGTCCCTGCCCATGGCAATGGGGGTGGAACCACATGATCTTTCAGGCCTATTTCAACCTATTCTCCACTCCATGATTAGCACTTTGGAGAATTGTTTCTTTCCTACAGCTGAGCTGGGATATTTAAAAATCTGTTATGTCATGAATAAATTGCCCAGAATTCTTTTGTGCATGCTACAGATATATTTCTAGTGATGTTTTTCTAAAAATACTTAATTGTTTAGCAGCTTCTTCTACAAGATTTGGTGATTCTTTCAGCTATATTTATGCATCCTGAGATCAGATAACTCTAGTGTGCTTGCACAATGATAGTAAATGATAGTTTGTAAATACTCGTATACAAGACTAGATTGAAATGCAAGCAGGAAACCCATCAGAAAGCAGGCAGCAAATTAGGAGGGAGTGAAATAAGTCACCAACTAAAATTTAAAACAGATACTTCAAAAAGAATTTTTGAAAATGGAACGTATTTTAAGAATAAATTAAGAAGACATCTTTATTTTCAACTTATTTCCACTCATAGGCACATATAAAGATAGAGCAGTTTTAGGAATTACAATACAAATACAGGAATAGAGAAAAGTTCAGTTCATCTGTACATAAAATACTGTAAATTTGCTTTGTATTATCTAAAAGTGAGGTAGGGTAGTGTGAGCGAAATAAAAAGATAAATAAGTGGATAATAAACCTTCATTTTTGATTAATGATGTGAACAAAGTTCAGAAAATAATAATTACAGAAAACCTGTAGGCATGGCCTACAGAGTCAGTGATCCATTTTCAAAGATGCAGGATATCCATGTAAGTTTCACATTAAAAAAGTCAAACCAAACCAAAATAAAAAAAAACCAAAACTGAAAACTAGGTTTCAGTCTTTCAAGAAGTTTCATAAGGACTAAAGGGATCTGTATTTAAGTTCAGAATACTAGTTTTCCTTTTTCAAACCCCTAAATGTAAACTATGTGCCATTTTAATTTTCATTTTTTTCTTACAGTTTTTTCTAAAATTTCTGCTCTGTTCATATTCTTGTTTTAATCATGTAACACACACAATTTCAAGAAAAACAATTTTTAAATTCGTAAGTAATTTTTTTCTTTTTTTTAACAGATATGTTTGTTATACTAAGACTACATTTTGTAGGGAAAGATACAAGCAAAATTTCAAGGTGTTTTGTTACATTTTTAATTGGTCTGATGGCTTTAAAGAACCAGCTGGGGCAAACAGAAAAGGATGTGAATAGGACAATTAGGAGATAGGGGGTTTTAGTTAATTTGAACATATTAATTGTATTACTTAAAAGTGATAGGACAAAATGTTTGAATTTAATTGCCTAACAATAGGCAGCTAAAACTGTCTTAGATCATTTTTCACCAATCTAGTTTTAAAATGAGCAGATTCCTGACATTCCCAGTGCAGTTGCAGAACATATTAATCAATTTGTATTGACACTGTTTGACTGTGTGACCTATTTTCTATATTCTAATGAGAAAAATTAAGTTGACCTGGCCCTCTTATGAGATTCCATGTGTTTTTAATCAGTTTAATTAATAAGTATACTTTCACCAAGAAGCCAGCTTTAAAACTCTAATTGTTTTATCTACATGCTTTCGAATGTATTCTGAATACTAGCCCAAGTCAGACTATTTTACAATACTAAGTCCAAAGTATAGTGAATTATAAATCTTGCAGAATATATCCAACTTGCTGATTAACTTCTAAAGAGTCAATATATCACCTGAGGACTGCAAGACCCAACATTGCCCCTACAAGAAACTTGGTGAAGTAATTAATGATGTTGGTGTATATAAACATGCAAGCACACTTCTATTCTTACAGCTGTGATTTGGTCTAAGTTCAGTGGAGTTTTTCTTGATTTGCTTCCCTCTGACACAAGGCTTCATAGTTACATGACATGAGGATGTTATCTGCATTAGTCTGAAAAGAAATATTTAATAAAATATGAAATGTATACAAATTTGTCACTTAGGCTCACAACTTCAATGTTACTGAGATCCCTGGACTGTCTTTATGTCCCATATGTGTGAAACATGTATGAAAATATTATTTATACATGTTCTGGTCAAACACCTCACATGATATGTCTATTTAAAGCTGTGGTTTTGCTCTACACCTGAACATAGGAGTAAGCTACAGCTACATTTTTTTTCTATACAATTCTCTTAAATGTAATTATCTCACTTCATTTTTTATGGGGGAGATGGAGTCTAGAACCAATGACACACATTTGGCAGGAGGCCAAAACAGATCAGTATCAACATCTAGAAGAAAATGCCAAATACAAGAAAATAGCAGTGACTTAATATGATTTAATATCAATAAATTGGTTAAGGGTAGTGGAACAAAATCCTTGATCTTCTCTTCTTAAAAAATTTAAATTATTTTATAAAATATTATAACTGTTGTAGTTATAGTCCTTCTGACTAGGTCTATCCATCACAGCCTGGATGGAGAAGCAGCTCTTCCTGCATATTATAGAGCCAAAATGTTGAGGAAGGCTTGTGACAGAGGATGGAGACCTACAGAAATAAAGACCTACACACCCGGTTCAAGATTCTGTTCCTGCTGCTGTCTACAAATTCTTTTGTGTCCTTATTGAAACAACAGGTACCGTCTCATGCTCTAATAAACACTGGGATGCAACAATCCTATCAATCCACATCTCCAAAGTGGCTTTGGGTCCCAGCATGCAAAGCTTGACCTTCAGCCATGACTTGCAGAGCTGGCACCAAACAATGTGAATTGTCTTCCTACACCTTGTATGGAGAGGCCCTGGTGGTACTCTGCCTCTTCCCCTTTCTCACACATTTAGGTGTTTCATATGAAGGAGTCACAGCAGCTGAGGTTTCACCTCACCTCTAACACAACTTCACTGTCTGAGCTCTTCCTTCTTCCTCATCTATTGCCCAACCTTCAGCCACTCCCTTCCCTGCCCAGCAAATCTGAACTACTTTACACAGTAAAAGCATTACTACTTTACAGAGTACAGATGCTGTGGGCTGAGGGGGGTCTCCTACCCTGGGGCATTGGGTGGTTGTGTCCTGAATGGCTGCCGGAAGGAATAAAGCTCAGAGAGGTAAAGGTGTGACACGCAGCTGTGTTTCCTATGCTCCCATTGAATTACCAAAGACAACACAGCAAAGAACAGGTGGGA
Organism: Lycocorax pyrrhopterus obiensis; assembly: GCA_014706295.1. Classification (NCBI taxonomy): domain Eukaryota; kingdom Metazoa; phylum Chordata; class Aves; order Passeriformes; family Paradisaeidae; genus Lycocorax; species Lycocorax pyrrhopterus. The sequence continues at coordinate 61,883,438 of JACSVZ010000014.1, forward strand.
GATACCTCTGACCACACTGGTTTTTGTGTCGTGTCCACACCCTGTCCTGTCCAGACTATGTTTCTTAAAGATCTCATGAGATGGGCAAAGGTGAGAATGCCCAAGGGGCTGCAGACCATAGAATGTTTTGGAAGGGACCTTTAAGGTCATCTAGTCCAACTCTCCTGAAATGAGCAACGATATCTTCAAGTTGAGCAGGTTGCTCAAAGCCCCACCCAAACTGACCTTGAATGCTTCCAGTGATGAGGCACCTAGCAGATCTCTTGGCAATCTCTATCAGGGCTTCACCACCACCATCATAAAAAATAAGTCTTCATTATGTCTAGTCCAAAACTTAGCTTTTTATAGCTTAAAACCATTTCCCCATCCTATCACTACAGGCCCCACTAAAAAGTCTGCCCATATGTTTCTTTTAAGCCCTCTTTAAATATTAAAACATTAAAGTCTACTGTGCTGCAGTACACTCTGTTGAAAACACACAAGGTGAGTACCTACAAGGCTTGATGAGACCCACCAAATTTTATATGTTCCCTTGCTTTTGCATTTTAAAAGACATCTTGCCTAATGTGTTTCTCAATTGGTTACCTATAAAGGGATAACAACAGTACTGCTATAGTATCAATATTGTGAAGAACAGTGTGATATACTTTATCTTCAAATGTAGAATAAAATGTAAAGAATTATGTATATTGAGTTAACAAAATTATCCCCTAAAGGTAACAGAGCCTCCACTTGGCTCATCTGATGTTTAAATTAAAGGAGCAGACATTTATTTTCACACATCTGCTGCTTCATCTTATCACCTTCATCTTCACCATCATCATCATCATTGCTTTACATGAACATAATTACTCTTTATGTAATGCATAAATTTAGATACAATCTATAATGGCATTCTAACATTTGCTGGGAAGTAAATGTTTACTTTCCATAGCCTGGAAAAAATTTTGCTTGCAAGAAAGTATAAGAGTAAGTCTGTGTAAGAAAGGGAACTGCTGTTTTAGAGGAGGCTGGTGTTAGAAAGTCAAAACTGTTGTCAATTTGCCATAGAATTAAAACCAATTAGGTCTTAGCTGGTTCTGTTTTGTAATGAGCAAGGAGGCTAGGCTGGGCTCACTGACGTTTTCACATACCCAACTTTGTTGATTTGTCACTTCAGATGAAAATCACACAAAGCTTGTGGCTCCTGGCATGAAGATAAACATTTTTGGCTCAATTCTGTTTTCAAGGTTTTTTTTACTAAAAGTGCACTGGGACAATCTATAAAGAAGAAACACATTCTGCTGTCCAAGTGAGACCAGCTACACAATTCCAAGACAAATCCTATACTGTCTACCTGTTCTCTGTTCTTCACTGGAGCTATGTAAAGCTACTCAGAAAGCCACCCCCTTTGGGGCCATGCATTTTATTTTCTTTCCCTCCTAAAGCAAAAAAGCACAAGACGCTAAAGGTGGTATAAACCTGCATCACAGCTGTCTAAGACAGGCAGAGAGAACATTTTCCATTAAAATCCAGCTAAATGTTTGTGAAAAGTTAGAAAAAGTAAATCGCATCACAGCATGGAAGTGATATATGGTGAAATAATGGAAGATCAAGGGAGAACAGGTTCTGAGTTCTCTTTCACTCTCTGGATTAGAGGAATGTTTTCCTTGCCTCTTTTTCCTATTGGATTGATGGGTCTGATGTATAATGTTGGGCAGTCAGGAAGGACTGACCCTGTGTTAGGAAGCCAGAATAGTCTCAAACCAATTCCAATAAGAATTCAATTTTAACTGGACTTGAAAATAACCACAATTATCCCCCCAAACTTTCAGCAGGCTGTAAGAGATACGTCATTAAGAAGGTTCCACTAATACTGAGGTATCCCTGCTCCATGGAGCATCCTCACAGAGAACTATCCCCCTAGGGCTATGAGGTGTGCTGCCTGCAGACCTGAGCACTGGCTACCTCCTGCTAGAGAGATGCTAAGTATCCAAATAGATGTAGTTGATCTGTGCTGAAAATTGCATCATATTCTACAATTGCAGTGAAAGAGGGTATTAATTCTGCAAAAGCTACTATATAATTTCATATGGACACTTCCCATTCTGATATATTTGAATTAAATTAATTTCTGAATACAAAACTAACTGGAGCATTGAATGGATGACACTAGGGTCAGAGTTTTGCATTCTGAATTCTCCTCTTTTTGCTTAAAAAAAAAAAAAGAATGAAAACATAGTCTACTTCCACCCTCTTTTGTGCATGTTTTTTTAACTATCTGTAAGTGACTATGTATGAAAAAATGTGATTACCACAATCATTAGATAATGTTTCACACATCTTAAACCCAATTCTTTTTCTTTTGCTTCTCTTAACATCTGAAGTGGAAAAGTGAATGGAGAATGGTAACACTTAGTCATGGATTATTTTGTTTGACTTGTCTGAAGAGAAGTAGTGTATGCTATTTATATTGAAATAAAGAGTTAATGACAACTTGGGTGGGTTTTTGTTTATTTTGTTTTGCAGATGATGTATTTTAGCTGCATTCCATAAAAGCATTTAAGATGGATTACTGATTACTGAGAAATTCATCTACGATTCTGGATGCCTTGGAAACAACATATGCTAGCAACAAAAAGAAAACTTGGTCTCTATCTGCATCGTGGAATATTCTGAAGACAATAATTATGGGAAAACTGTATAGTCAAATGTGCAGTTTGCACTGCTTTGGGGACAGGGGCATTTCTACTTTTGGACAGCATGTGGCATAAAAATCTTTGAGAGAAGGTACCACCAGAATGTAAAAATCTGATCCTCAGTATCTTTTACATGGTCCTTTTCATTATTTACCTATTGCACCATACACTGGAAATGCAGTGCTTCTATTAGATTTCTACTCACTTTCTTGCTTGCTTTCACCACCATGGACACTAACAGACAAATAAGTTAGTGACATTTTTTCATTTAAACATATATACTTCACAAACAGGCCATTTACTACAGTCAGTCATAATTTTGCAGTGAAAATCAACAAGCAAAAGCTATGATTAGTACCTAAAGTATGATTTTTTCTATTTCATAATATTTAAAAATTGTATCTTAAACTTAAACACCAGCTTGTTTCTATGAAACATGGCTATGTATATTTCATTCGTTCAAAGTTTCTTAGAGAACTATCTATCTTCATTTTCCCTACTAAATTACTGTTGTTTCAAAATCTTTTGCTTTCTCCCTGTTTCTTGTGCTCGACAGTATATTAAAGAAAAAGTAAAATTCAGTGAAAAAAACCTTAAACCAGTTTCAACTCTTTTGTACTTTTATTGCTATTTTGCATTCTTCTTATACAATTTAGTCTTAAAAATTCTGTAGATCCTTTGCAGACAAAATCTTTGTTGATATTGCTTGAGACTATTATAAAATGGAGTTTTGAGATTCGTTTTGTGTCTAACACAGCTCCTTAACATTTTTCATATCATGTTCTTCTGTCTACTCAGAAAAACTTTTTCCACCAACACAATTTAACTTTTCATGTAATTAATGCATATGTTTTTCCCAATTTTCTAATAAAATAAACAGTTCATCTTGCTTAAATGCATCGCTTTGGTTGGGTTTCTGGTAAAAATATTTAAATTATTTTAAACCATTTCTAAACCCTTCAGGAAGTCAAGCAGATGAAAAGGCTCCTCTTTTGATCTTGATCTCTTTTAATCTGGGTATTATGGTGATGGCTAAAGTCTAAGAGTCATCCTATAGCAGCACCATCCTATAGCAACAGAAAAAATAGCACAGCACTACTTCATTTTCAGTACATTTATTTTAAACATTTGGAGCCACACAATATATGACCATATTATGTTCATCACAGCTTTGAGAGCTGTAAATTTACTTCAGTGTATCACAACTTCTCTGGAAAGAGTGCTTAAAACCTGCATGGTGGCAATGGTGGAATACAAGGTATTGCTGGCATCGCTTCTTTGCAGCCGGGGCAGAGCTGAACTGCTCAGTGATCGCTTCGGAGAGGAGTCAAGCAGCTTAGACTTTCAGTGGATACCAATCCTGAGAGCTTTGCTTCTTTCCCTAAATTAACAGAGTGGAGTTAGCAGTTGGTGCATTTAGCTGCAGGTGCAGCTACATTCTGTTGAGGTGACTGAGCCAGCGATTGTGGCTGAGGGGCCAAGGAGCCCTAAAATAGCCAAGGCCCGCTGGTGGACCGATTCCAAGGTTTGAGAACACCCCTTGATTTCGTGGTGAAAAACGAGAAGCCTCTCCCATCCAGCTTTGTGGTGCTATGCAGACTCGGTCTGTCTGAATTGGCTTGTTACCCTGCACGCCCCCAGAGCTTCCCCACTGGCTCCCATTCCCTAGTCCCACCTTTGTACCACCCCCGTACCCTCAGATCATTGGTCCCTGATGCTCCCTCTGCTCCCATACATAAACCCTGGACACTGCATGTTCTGCTCTCTTTCCTCCCTGGTCACCTTTACGGTTGTAGCAATAAACTATCGTCTGTGGAATGCCAAAGAGGAGAGCCCTCCTGACTCTTTTGTCTCTGGTAACGCGTGAGCTATCCAGCTTGAGAGTGTGTGTGTGAGTCCTCACCTTACAGCTGTGTGGGTGACAGCAGTAAGCTTGCTGGAGTGCTGTACTGCACCCACCGGAACAATCCCCAGCCAGGGACGTTTCAGGGAAACGCAGCTAACCCTTCAAGAACCGCATGCCTTGCATTACATTTCTATGCAAAGGAGGGTTGATATCAGACAAACTCCAGGTAACCACCCAGAAAAGTGGAAAATCTGCCCATGGACAACCATCCTACTCTCCATTAACTCCAAGTCTTTTCCCTGACCTCTAAACACTTGAGCTAATGCCAACACAGCACTGAACAAAAAATCACCTGTGCTGGCTGAAGGGCTGCTGAGTCTTGCTTCCACTTTAGAAGAGAGAAAACCAAGGACTGGACTCCAGCTGTAACACATATTCTCTTAAGAGCATCTTACATGGGAACTCATTTAACCCTGCTTTCTTGTGAATACTTAAGGGCATATGTAAATCTGGCTTCAGATTTGTAATAAGTGTAGCACAGTAGAAATCAAAAAGGCAAAAAGCATAATTTGGACATTGAGTGTATCACATACATACTTGACAGCAAAATTAGTACTGCTTTACTTAACAGAAAGCAAAGAGAGAAAGGAGTATGGACTTAAAACATGTAAGGAGGGTGAAGGCAATGTCAGCAATATCTAACAATGTGCAATTATTTAGCCAGAGAACTTACTTCTGTTCGATGACGTTGTACCGTACGAGCAAGCCCAAAGCCATACATTTTTATGTTTCCCTTTTCACTGTTATTTTCATCTACATGCCATTGGGCTGAAGAGTTAATAAAATTCCACTCCTACAAGAGGTCATTTCACAACTAAATGCAGCAGTTTGAAGTGGGAAATATAACAAGCACTAAGAAGATGTTTAATGAGGTGGCAGTCTGGATGAGCTCTTTGAAGAGTACATTTGCAGAATTGTTTGATTGCTTAGATCATGCAGGAAACTTTAAACCAACACAACATTAGCGTTGATTCTCACAGTTGCATTCAGATCAAACGTCACTATTCCATTTGGAATTACAAGTAAATCTGATACTGAGTTACCTAATATCATGGAAATGTTCCTGTGCAATTTGCATAGTAAAAGGCTGAGAAAAATGGTGCTTCCTTCAGCCTAAACATAAATAAGGTAAGACTTGAATCTGCTTATTCATATTAAAACAATTGCAGTGAGTCTTAAGACTGATGGCAACGTCGTGTTTAAACAGCACAGAGCTGCAATTTAACCATGTTCCTTGGTTCATCACTTGGTTCCTTACATTTTTGCCTTCTGACAGCAACATAAAAGAGTTTACTTACAAACTGTAAATATGCCAATATTCCAACTGTCAATGTTGATTTTATTTAAAAGAAGCAAGCTATCATAAGTGGCTTTGCATGTCAATGTGTGGACTCCAACATTTCCCATTGTTCAATGTTTATCTCAGCTACTAAATCTCAGCATTCAACATACAGAATTTAATCTTGGGCACTATTATTACTGAAAGAGCAAGAAATTGGAAGACATTGGAATTGACTGTGCTGCTGGAAGGAGTTTGGTTTTGTGTCAATCACTTTGCCATAAATAGGTATCAATCAGAGATCCTAAATAAAAACCATATGCTAATTCATTATTATTGTTTATGACAATTGTAATCATCTCCAATTTATACAAGTTTTTAATTGTTTCTTGGGAGTCTGCTACATTTGCCACCATGCTGATAAAAAAATATAAGCTCTGTTTTTCCTACACCTCTCACAGTGCTTCATGGATGCTATACCTTGACGTCAACACAGATATTCATCAGGATGAGTAATGGAGGGAGGCAAATTCATTAGAGGGAAGAAAGCAGAAACATGAACAAACTTTAAAGAGGACAATATAAAAAAGCAGCTTCCGTGATTTCCATTTCCCCTCCCCCCACATTTCTGTTCCAGTTTTGAAAGCTTAAGATCTCTCTTGTAACTCAATTTTATCTCCTGCTGGATCCTGCAGTAAGATGACAGCATCTACTCTGCTTTGAAGGTTTTGTTAAAGAAATGGCAAATGTTTATATTTGAACTGGATAGGAGTCACCAATGCCTATCTTCCTTGACTCCTCCAAGATTACAGATAAATTGTTTCAGCCAACTGCCTAGTACCTCAAAGGTAAAATTCATCAACCTTGGTGACTTTAAAAACAAGTAAAGTCATAGAATGGTTTGGGCTGGAAGCTTAAAGATCATCTAGTGCCAACCCACCTGCCCTGGTGTCCTTCCACTAGACCAGATTGTACAAATCCCTGTCCAGACTGGCCTTGAACACTTCCATGGATGGGACAGCTTCTCTAGGCAGACTGTTCCAGTGCCTCACAACCCTTACAGTAAAGAATTTCTTCCCAATATTGTAGAGGAAGATAAGATAGAATTGAGCTACAGGCTGTGGGACGTGCCTGCAGAACACCATGGCAGCACAGAGAAGCATGTCTCTGCCTGACCTTGGGGGGAAGAAATGCCACAGGGCAGGCGCCCTAGGAGAGGAGCCTGCTGGAGGAGTGAGCAGCTCGTGATCACTCCCATATAAGGACATTAAGAAAGTGTGTTGCTGACGTGGCAATGCGTGATAGGTTGCTTAGCGAAAAATACCAAATAAGGAAATACTGTGTCTTGAAGAAGTGTATAAAACCAGCTTGTTTCTCACAATAAACATCTCAGTCTCAGTATCCCTGCCGGTCTGAGTCCATGCAATCAGTCGTCACGTCACAATACCTAATCTAAATCAGTTAGATGCCATTTCCCCTTGTCCTATCACTCCACACCCTTGTCAAAACTCCCTCTCCATCTTTCTTATAGCCCCTTTAGGTACTGGAAGGGGTTCTAAGGTCTCCCCAAAGCTTTTCCCACGCTGAACAACCACAACATTCTCAGCCTGTTGTCACAGGAGAGGTAAATTAACCTAAAGCTTCCCTAACTTGCTCTTTTCCTACAGTAAGTGGAATAACCATGATAACTAATTTCAGTCAAGTAATGACTGAAAAACAAATAACACTCTTCTGCTGGAGTGATGTTAGTGTATCTTTTAATCCCCTGAGCAATAACACAACCCTTCCCTTTGTTATCTGCCTCAATACAACTATACTTACAGAACACTTTCCAGACACCATTTACCATTTTGTCCCTGGTGACATCTGAATTAACTTTGTGCCTCAAGGACATGACAGCAGATTCTAGTGAGTCATATCCAAGGTCCATCTGGCCTATTATCCTATCTCCAGCCAAGGTCAATAGCAGATACTTAGGAAATAGCATAAGAACTGGGCAAGTGTATTTTAACTTTTTATCAGCATCTTGTGGCTGAGGAACATCTGGAACAGGAGCTTACATCCTTGCATATAATAGACCTGCAATAAATTTTCTTCATAATGGAAAGGTATTTTTAACTTACACAATATTCCTCATTATAGCAAAGTACAGACTGTGAGAAATAATCTCCAGTCTCCTGCTCTCCATGAACGTATCCAATGTATACTTACTAAATTATCAGTTTTCTCTTTCTGGTCCTTGATTGTCCTGAGTTTTGTCAATTTGCACTTCTCTGAGATGTGCCAGCTTCTATAATTTCTTTACACCTTTGAGCAGCAGAGTTAACCCAGCTTAAGCTTCCTTTGGGATGGTGACACTATTAGACTTCATGTGCTGTCTTGTGAAAGGTTTGAGTTTGATGAGGCATCATCTATCTCTCCTTCCTCTTCTCCCAAAGACGTGAGTGAAAAAGGAAAGTTGGGAAAACCAACAGTATTTATAATTGCAATTCAGCACTGAAACAATACCCTTTATTAGCCTTTGACAGTTACCTCCATGTAGAGCAGATGCCACTTGTTTTGCAATCAGAATGAGAGGGTTTTGCACTCAAGATTGCATTTTTTACATCACTGATGAAGCCACAGGACAAGAGACCAATAATTCATGCAAGTGAGGGCAATGGGTGCAGAACAGAGATACCTTGAATAAACTTAGATATGCCAGCACAGGGTTTGACACCAATGAGGTCAACAGAGATTACTTACCCAATGAAGAAAGAAATTATTCCATATTTAACTCCATGATGCCATAAGAAGACACCAATGAGCGGCAAGCCCGTAGTTTAACACAGTGAGCAGGGGCTGAAGTGAAGCCATGTTTGAGGGGGTCAGATCCAGCTGTATCCATCTGCCTGAGTTCAAGTTCTTTCATAAGGGACATTTGTAGACACTTTCCTAGGATTTCCCTGAACACCCAGTAAAACAAAATAGAAATAAATAAATAGAAAAGATCATATTGTCTTATAATTGATTCTGAGACCTCACCAGAAATAAGCAAGTAAACCCCAAAACAGCATGTCTTTTCTTCATTGATACAAATCATGTATTCTCTGCATTAACTTTTTCCTTTATATTACTCACTGCAGCTGAGTAGACTGCTTACTGGTGACATAAATATCTTCAAGCAGATAAAAGCCACTTAGCTACACTCTATGCACTTTGGAGGGGAAAATGAAGGAAATTCCAGTAATGCTTTATAGACAGAGGTTCAGATTCAGAGTCTGAGTGTGCACATTTGCAGACATAGTGGAGTTTAGCCACCTTACACTGGGATACATCTGTACTAATTTGGATTGCCTAAGAGTTAGGCATTATCAGTTACAGAGAGAGAGAACTCCAGAATACAATGTTCAAGGAGGTGGAATAATTTATCACTGTAGTGCTACATAACCAACTTAATAGCTTGCTTAAATTGTATGTCTCTCTTGAAAATAGTTAAAACGAGAGCAAACAAATCTTTTTTTGACAGCTATTTGCTGTTAGTCAGCTCTGGAAGATCACCTGACTACGCAAATAACTGGATGAAAAAAAAATGACAATGCAGGGTAATGCAACTTGTACTCTGGCAAAAAACAGAGCGAAATCCAGGCAGATATAGATTTCCAATCTCCTTTAATATGCAAGGTTGCATGCAATGCATGTAATGCCAGCTTTTCTTTGCATGCAATTGTTGCCACATCCATATTTAGGCAAGAGAGCAAAGAGGTTTGCGGGAAAGAATACCACTTTTGGTTTTAATGGGCATAAACGCTAACCAGCACAAATGAGTGGAGGTATTAAACTGTACCCGTTGCTGTTTAGCATCTTCAGATTTTAGACTTTATGGAAGAAGCAGGAAAAATGTGGAGCTGTTGAAATATTTTCAAATATTTTTCTCCATCAAGAGACACTTCATTGGCAAAGTATTTGAATATTCTTAAACAAATGACAGTGCTAATACTCTTAAATATATTCAAAACCACATTAGATGAAGAAATAAATAAAATGTACAATTCAAAGAAATACACCCTTCTCAACACCCAATTTCAATGATGCCCAAAACCACATGATCTTTCGTATAATTATTTTATGCTCTTTCACATGATTGAATCAAGCGAACACCCAAGATTTCCTTTCCAAATGGCTGGAAAGCAAATGTTATTATTCTGCTGTGAAAAAAAACAGTCCTGCACCTCAACAATATGACCCTTTGTTATACTGATTGAGAAAGCTTCAATTCCAAAGCTGTTGATCGATCTCTTTTTATAAATAGTGCATATACGAAACAAAAGCAACTAGACCATTACCTCAACAATGAACTTTTAAGAGACACATTATTTAAAGTATTTCACCTATGGAAGAGGATTCTGTGGTTACAATAATTTATACTGCTACATAGAAATTAACAAAATATTTCTTCTTTATCTAAATATTTAAACTGTGTTCAACAGAGTGGGTTTACCCTTAATGAATTCCCTTCCTTAGGGAAGAACAGAATTTTGTCTAGTCATGGTCATTTCACGGTTGTTCACAGTCATTTCTGAAAATTAAAGAACGAAACAAAGTGCAAATCTGATTTGCAGAAAACCAACAGAATTACACCTTTGTTCATCTTTGGAAATTATTGCCTGAGTGATGCTGGAATGTTTATGCAGTTGAAGTCATGCTCCATGGCATTTGCAAAAACATAACATAAAAGACGGCAAGAAATAAATATACTCATTTCACACAGCTGTGTATATAATTTCAATCTTTACCTGAATATTCATTCTTATTTGTAGGATTTACCTTGAAAAGCATCATTTGAAGCTTTTTTTTAATTGCTGGAAACAAACAAATGGGAAATGCTTTAGCTGTACATGCTGTATCTCCCACTCCTCTCTGGAGAGTGGCCAAAGGAATTGTGAACACATAAAACAGCTGTGTCCTATTAGCACTCTGTCAGATGGATGCAAGCCAGTCACATTGAACAAATGCCCACACCCTTGATTCTTCACAGCAGAGTCTCACGTGCCCGTTTTATGAGCAGATGTGTTATTGTAATCACACATAGTGCAGCCATTCAAGGAAAAAGGAAAAAATAAAACAATCCTAGATATTTTCTTAATTGGAGTGGACTAGCAACATCCACTTCCATAATATAATGAAAATGGTTTACGTGACTCTAAGGAAGCGTTTGAGTGATGACTTTCCAGAGTGATTTGCCCAGGCACAGTGGCAGAAGAGACAATTTTGATGATGGTAAATTGGAGTCTCAAAAGCTTGAAAGTCCGTGATGGACTGTGATGTCTCCCTTCTGGATATAACCTGGAGCTTAGGGAGACGAATCCCTCTTTGGAACACTTTGCAGCCATGTTGAGGAGTCAAGTACAGCCAGTCACCCCAGAGAGGCTCTTCAGCAGTGCCAGACATCTGCAGCAAGGGAGGAGCCAGTCACCCTAGGATGCCCTCATCATTAACAGGCACTTTCAGAGTGTGAGTCATATGGCCTGTTTTAGATGCCTACCTTTGCCTAAGAATTATTGCCAAGAATAATGCCTATGTTTGGCAAAATAATTCCCACCCCTGGTTTCCCTTTGCTGACATCTGATGGGTTGCAAATTTAAAAGCCATTTATGGAATTTCTCTTTTTCCAGTATGATTAAATGTTTTACTCTTTAATGATTGTCAGTTGCTTAACAGTTGTGGTTTGGACTCTGATCTTGGCAATTTAGCTGCAGATTCCAGTGGAGCTCTTGTGTCAAAAACACAACTCTCTTCCTTCAAAGTAACTGAGTGCTTGAATGCCTTTAATCCAGCTAGAGATAGCAACTTCCACAAGAGCATCAGTCAAATGTTCTTGTGGATTTAAGATGGAAAATTGGACTATCTTTGTTATTAACGCATGTTAAAAATCATGCATATACTTTGAGTACATGACAGACAATTTCATGTATCTATTTTGGTTTTGTAGTAACCTACAGTATTTTATAAGAGAAGAGGAAAAAGTACGGGGATGAGCTGTTAATTCTCAAGTACTCGTGTACTACCCCATCAATTAAAATGACCCTTTAAAAAGCCAAGTAGTCAAAACCAAGAAATAAATCTACTAATTCATTTCAAACTTTTTTGATGCTTGCAGATTTTCATTTTGCTGGTGGGACACCTGTCCCTGGTCAATTTGTGCTTCACATGAGAAAATGTTTTTCCCTTGTTCTCTGAAAACACAGGAAATATATTTATATAAATGAAAAAGGCTGGTTCAATCAATTCAAACAAGGAAGCACAGAATGTATTTTGGAGATGTACATAGACACAATTTGCAGAGGTAACAGGGAATTAAACACAATGTATTTGCACAACCATTTGTAAAAACAGCTCACAAACTTCACAGAACGCTTTATTCCTATTATCTCAATTACACAATTGGTTTGTCACTTGGTATCTTACCCAATCCATAAATCTTCCTGCTAGATAGGAAATACATTCCATTTTCCATCATCCTTCACATCAACCACACATCTCCTGCTGCTGTACTTGGGGACTAAAACCTAAGGATTCTTTAAAACGTTTCATTATTTTTTTTATTCTACACTACAACACATTAAAATTAAATCCTTCCCTAATGATCTAGTCTGTAAAGTCTATCAAGTCAGTTATATAGTACAGTAGCTTTAATTTAATTTTAATTTTAATTTTAATTTTAAT